>VNKB01002546.1:0-29506 GCA_008042735.1 Drosophila leontia | reverse complement strand
CCTGAAGCAGAGAGAAGGCCAGGACAAGGAGGAATGACAGACATTGGAAAATGGGAAAGAAAAAGGGTCTTTCCTGGGTTTTTCTAAACTAGATTTGACACCAAAAGGAGTGGCTGGAAAAATTTAGAAAATAAGGAAAGGTATGTCCTAAGACCCTGACATTACACAACTTATTGAAAATTATTTCTAACACTTTAAAATTTTACTATAGAATAAATTTTTAAAATTCCCAAAACAAAATCCCAAATAATTCCCATTATAATTGCTTTAACCCAATAAAAACCCATTAATTAACTTATTATTTATTATTAAAAAATGTATTATTAAATAACTTATTTAAAATATTTAAAAAAAATTCCCAAATAATTCCCATTACAATTCCCAATAAAATCCCAAATAAAATAAAATAAAAAAAATACCATTATTTTCGAATAGCTTAGCAAACATTTGAATATATATATATTCTTTGGGTTCCCAGGAACAACGTTAAAATTTATATGAAAGTAAGGCGGCTTGACTCGGGATTTTGGATGCCTGATTGATTCCCTCTTTTTTGGGATCGTGGACTAATATGATTGTCGAATATGTGTAGTATGCTTCCAGACTCGATGTTCGACTAACTGTGTTTGTTTGTGTGTTTTTGTGTATTCTTTGGCCTGTGTGCGAGAACGAGTGCGGGTGTGTAAAAATACCGAAAGTCTATAATATATACAAGGATCTGCTTTTGGGAGTAGTAATGTTCGAGTGCTATATATGCATGTTGTTGTGTATTATAGCCACGCCTACAGCGTATACACAGCCTTCACAATGGATCCCTGCTTGGCCATGGTGTCTATGTGAAGAAAATAGGACAGGGTGTAGTCAGCGGAGAGACGCATACCGTCGCGCAGCATTTGGCCAATTTCCCAGGTGGCTGTCTCGTTCTTGCCATCCGATGTCCAAATGGATATCTTGTTGGACTTGGAACGTATGTTGACCACAGCACCGCAAATGTCATCGGCATAATCCGAGGTCTCACCGATCAGACAGAGCATTGTGTCCAGCCAAAAGTTGTCCAAATCATGCTTGTTGTTCTTGTTAATGGAGATGACCCACCGGCCGCCGTTCTTATTGGCCTCATCCTCCCACATGGGACGAATGCCACGCTTGAAAATGCTATAATCGCTGCCGGTCTTTAGCTCTGATGGTGGCTTAATGTGCGACCAGAGGCTCCAGAAATTCTCCACGGTATCAAAGCTGGCCACCTTGTTCTGCATATCCTCCCATGACTTGGTGCGATCGCACTCTAGGTACCATAGGGTCCACAGGCTGTTTAGTGGATGATGCGGCACTTTGGGCTCATCGTTTGACTCGTTGGATTCATTGAGACTCGGCTCGCTCTCGGTCTCCAGGTCGCCCTGCTTTGGTTCAAGGAGATCGAGTTCTTGGGAAGAGGTTTCCTTGGGTTCATGGTGTGACTTGTCGGGCTGGGAAGGAGCCGGGATCTGTGATGCCATTGTATCGGGAATGATGGTGTCCTGATTCACATTCACACTTTCGGGTTGTTGTGGCTTCTTCAGGGTCTTTAAGCTGTCGAGTTGTGGTACCTCCTCCTGGTTCAACTTTTGGCTCTCGGGTTGTGGTACCTTCTCCTGGCTCTTCAGGCTCTCGGGTTGTGGTACCATCTCCTGGGTCTTTAAACCTTCGGGTTGTTGTGTCTTCTCCTGGCTCTTAAGGCTTTCGGAATGTTGTACCTTCTCCTGATTCACCTTCAAGCCTTCGGTTTGCTGTAGCTTTTCCTGGCTCTCAATTTGCTGTTCCTTCTCCTGGCTCTTCAGTCTTTCGGCTTGTTGTGCCTTATCCAGATTAATTCTCTCGATAGCTTTATTCTCCCGTTTCTTTTGCTTCTCAGTGATCGCCTTTACGACTTCGGAAAATGTCTTCTCCTGGTTTGTCAGGCTTTCAGAATGTTTCACTTTCTGATTCTTCTGGTTATCAAGCCCTTTGTTTTCCGGGTTCTTCGACTGGTTCTTATTGCTTGAAAGAGTTGTCTTTACCTGGATCTTATTGATTTCGGAAACTGTCTTCTCCTGACCCTTTACCACTTCAGAAAATTTCATCTCGTACTTGTTTACGCTCTCAGGCATCTTCTCGATTGTCTCAGGCTGCAGCGGCTTCTTGTGTTGCTGCTGCTTTTGCTGCTGTTTCAGGTGCTGCTGTTGCTGAGGTTTCTGCTGCTGCTGTTGCTGAGGTTTCTGCTGCTGCTGTTGCAGCTGTTTCTGCTGCATGAGTTTCTGTTGCTGCAGAGGTTTTTGAAGCTGCTGCTGCGAGTTTTGCTGCTGTTGCTGCTTCTGCTCCATTTCCTGCTGCGGGTTCTGTTGCTGCTGCTGCTGTTGCTTCTGCTTTACCTTCTGCCTTCGATGCAGCTGCTGTTTTTGGTGTTGCGGCTGAGGGTTCTCCTGCTGCGGCTTCTGCAGCTGAGGTTTCTGCTGTTGCAGCTGCTGCGGCTTCTGCTGCTGAGGTTCCTGCTGCTGTGGTTTCTGTTGCTGAGGTTTCTGCTGCTGCTGCTGTTGTTGAGGTTTCTGCTGCTGCTCTTGTGCCTTCTGCTGCTGTGGCTTTTGCTGCTCCTGCTCATTCTTCTGCAGCTCCTGCGATGGCTCGATCTTCCTCAGTTTGGCACTTTTTGGATTGCTACTAGACCCACTGGAATCTCTGGACGGGGAGCTACCTGCTGCAACCATATTCTTGTTGCTGTTGTTGATCTTCCTGTTCATATAACGATTCCTTCTCTTCTTGGCCTTGCTCAGAGTGGATGGCGCAGGATCTGGCTCCGCCGTAACTGAACTCTCCACTTGAATCACTTTCTCTAATTTCTCCACTTTAATTTCCTTCTCTAATTTCTCCACTTTAATTTCCTTCTCTAATTTCGTCACTTGAATCTCATTCTCCTTTTCCAATTTCTCCACTTTCGACACCTTTAATACATTATCCTTGGCGACATCAATTGTAGGCATTGCTTTGACGGTTTCTTTAGGCTCCGTGGCGATCTTTGGGTTGCGTCTAAAAAAAATATTCGGATTGGCGAAATTCTTCATTTTGTAGAAATTCGTCGAAAACATTTTCGCACTCGTCTGCTGGCTGGCGTTAATCTGTGAGATTTATTTAATTAAAAATAATAATAAATTCATAAAAAAAAAAAAAAAAACGTACAATAAACTTATGGAATAATATGTTCTATACTCGACCAGAACAGAATTCCAATCTGGGGTTATCTGGTTTTTGTGGTGTTTGTTAGTCGAAAGCAAAATGTAGACTGAATTTCTTAACAAAAATCTAAACGTTTAATGACAGATATGGGGTCAAAGCTATAGGGATGCCCCCCAAAATAATATATTTTAATATTTTGGAGATTTAAAAGAGACTATAAATATGATATAATACATATTTAAGATATTTTCTATATATTTTGGAGATTTAAAAATTAGAAAATTTATAATTTATATATTTAAGATATTTTCTATATATTTTAAATTAACGAGAGAGTACTGGGAGAAGAGATGCCTTCGCAGCCTCTCTTTCTGTGGACTTTCTTCTGAAAAATCTAAAGTTATATAGGATGTAACTCAGATGCAACTGTTCAGTCATTATGTAAGGCATTACCTCCTCTATTTTCTATTTTTTCTCTCTCTCTCCCTGCTAATGAGACAATCACGCGAATTTTCCCCACTCTCCTCTACTCCCTATGCCTTAGATGGACACACCCGGACACGTGAGCTCCTTGGGACGTGAGCTAAATTTTCTAAAAAATTTTCAAGCAAGAAAAGCGTAGGGGCCACGGACAAGTTCCACTCGAACTGCGAACTGACCATAGAAGGGAGACGGAACGTGTGCACAGAAGTTGCCAGCTCGAAGAACAAATATTTACACACCCTTGACGGGGACTTGGACTTGGGACTCGATGATTCGAGTGGGTGCGACACCCAAAACACTTGAGAGAATGGTGTGTGAGTAGTGTGTGGAGGGTAACACATCACGCATTTCTTATTAGCCTGGAAAAGCGGGAAAGCGCTTAAAACTTATTACGGTGCTTCGACCCGAAACGAAGTCAAAAAAAAGGACAAAATACTTGCTATATTTTGGCCACGAACAACTAAATACTCTAAGCCAAAAAAAAAAAAAAAAAAAAAAAAAAAAAAAAAAAAAAAAAAAAAAAAAAAAAAAAAAATGTGATTTAAAAAAAAAAAATAAAATAAAAAAATTAAGATATTTATGAATACAAAGAAATAATTTTAGGATATTAAAAGCTTAAAAATATGTTAAAAAAAGGTGATGAAAAAAAAATTAATAAAATATGTTAAGATATATACAAATATAAATAAATAATTTTAGATAATTCTAAACTAATTCTGAATATATTCAAACTATAAATAATTCTTTATAATGCAGGTTTGCAGGTTTTTTTAAGGATATTTTTTAAACACTTATTTTATTAGACCTCTGCCATCAGCCAAACTTTAACTAATGGCCACATTTCTCTATTTCTTTTTATATTTGTTTTGTTTGCTCGTGTCGTAGGATGTTATTGAGTCAGCAGGAGCAAAAAGCAAAGCAAAAGAGCAAACTTTCATTTGGCTTTGGCTGTCATAAGTTTAAAAAGGGGGGCAAATGAATGGTAAATATCGAAAACTCCTATATGGCAGGAATCGAAATAGAAATCAAAAAAGCAGCGTGGGTTAAATATTTGAGAGCGAACTCGACCGTGGTCGGTCCACTTGGCCTTTGACAGGCTCTTTGGTTTCTGTTTGGTTCTTTATGGGGAATCCTTTTTGGGCTCTCCCTCTCCTAATGGTAAATCTGTGTCTTGGCAGATCCACATTGGATCCTTGGGTGCCGCCCACACACTTAACACTGAACACTTAATGTGATGGTGGAGGTGGCGAAGAAATGCCAAGACATTGCACTGCAGATTTGCCTTTTAAAAGGCGCTCAGGGATCTTGGAAGGATGCTGCTGCTCCTCTTGTTACTCCTACTCCTCCTTCTCTTTTTTCTCCTCCTCTTTCTGCTAACCCTTAACCAAGCTTTTCCCCATTTTCCTTTACAAATGCGCTTTTAACTTAAACGACAGCCAGGAGGAGGGGAAAAGGAGGGAGGCAAAGCCAAAACTGAAACAAAAACAGTACAAGGAAAGCCAAGGCGACAGAGGGAGAAAATAGAAGTAACTTTAGAATATTTAAGAATAAAATAAAATATATATAAAATTGATAAAAGACTTAAGGGTTTCCTTTATAAATTTTATATATATTTTATTTTATGAAAAATTATTTCCCTAAAAAATTATTAACATTCTTTCAGATATATAAGTTAATGATGCAAAAAACAAATTGTAATAAAATAAAAAAATATATATAAATAAATTTGAATAAATTAAATAAAATAAGAACTATAAAAATTATTATTATAAATAAGTTAATTAATTAAGAAAAGAAAAAAATAAAGAAACAAAATCCCAAGATATATTTACAACAAAAAAAATGTGACTAAAAAAATGCACAACATTTTCTCCAAGTTCAGGCAATCCTTTTCCACAGCGCTCTCTCTTTCTCTTTCCCTCCCTCTGTTCTTGGCTAAGAAAAACGCATTGCAATTTTTTATTTCGCCCAGTTACCCTCCCCCAGCTAGCCCAATTTGATGTAAATATTGTATTAGTCGGAAGGGCCAAAAGTGTTGAGTAAATTTATTGGCGGCACATAAATCGAGGGGGCTCTCTCAATGGGTTGTCATCCATTGAAAAATGAAGCACTTTGAAGGTAAATATATATACTTGTATATTATATAGTACTATATATACCCTATAAATCGTGAGACATTCATTCATTTATTCGTTTGCCTTTTCTTTACTTCCTGTGACCCGTGACCTATCGCTTTGCCCCCGAAAAACTGATGAAAATGCAAAAATGTTGTTGCTTTCGCAGGCATTTCCCTACTTCCTTCCACCCTTGCAGCTGCTATGCCAATTTTAATTAACAAAAAACATGGCCAGCTCCCTGTTGCATTGTGTGTTTTGTTTCGGCAATGTTTTGTTTTGTTTTGTTTCGCTTTTGTTTTGTTTTTTAGTTTGAACTCGGCTCCTGTATCCTTGTAGTTTGGTTTTGAACAAGATGGCTAGCAAATATGGCAAATGGGAAAAATGGGGTCAATTGCAATGGGCATACTTTCGGGGATTCCCTGGAATTACCTACATTCCTTTCAAAGAATATCTGACTTACAATATAAACTCACCTCCATTGCTGGTTAACAACACTCTCTTCTTTTTTCGTTCCCTTGATTTAAATTTTGAGAAAAATGTTTAGCTTGATTTGAAAATAAGAATTTGCCGAATAATTTGCACACTGATTTGAAGTTTTTCGTTTGAAATGAAAACTTGTTATTGCAAATACAAAAAAAGAAACTCAAACGATCTACAATACAGATATATTTATATAGATGTTATATATACAAAGTGATATATAGACGAGCGTGATTTCGTGATACAGAGCGACAGACTTTCCTTTCTTTTTTTGGCGAAAAATAGTAATTTTATTAGGACCGGCAAAAGCAATATAAAAGTTTGGATTTTTTTTTTATTTTTTTAGGTGCAAATATGAAGGGAGCTCAATGTCGTCTGAAAAAGGAAATAGCTGTGACGATCAATTCAGGGGTTACTAGTGCTCTGATCTGAATGATATAATATATAAATGAAATATTTAAATAAATAAAACAAATAAAATCAATAAAAATAAATAAAACAAATAAAATCAATAAAAACAAATAAAATCAATAAAAAAATAAAATCAATAAAATAAATAAAATCAATAAAATAAATAAAATCAATAAAATAAATAAAACAAATAAAATCAATAAAAATAAATGAAACAAATAAAATAAATAAAATAAATAAAATCAATAAAATAAATAAAACAAATAAAATTAATAAAATAAATAAAAACAAATAAAATCAATAAAAAAAATAAAATCAATCAAATCAATCAAATAAATAAAATCAATAAAATAACAATAAAATAAATATAATACAAATAATATGAAAAAATAAATTTAACTTAAATATAAATAAATTTAACTTAAATATAAATAAATTTAACTTATATATTAATAAATTTAACTTAAATATAAATAAATGTAACTAAAAATTAATGGTAATATCTAAAGTCTACTCCTTGCCTGACTTTTTTTGAGGATGCATTGCCTGGGTCTTAAAAGCTAACTGCATTTGGTGACATTTGTGTGACGCGGCGCCATTGTCGCTGGCTGTCGTTTCCGTTTCCGCTTCCGCTGGCTAGCTACTATGCTCGTCCTGTCTCTGTTTTATCCTTTGTTTGCCACTCATCGTCGTTGCTATTCAAATATTTTCCTTAATCCCAGCTCCCCCCTAATCCCCTCTGCTGGTTGCTGCCGGATTAGCGTTAAAACATTTAATTAAAAAATGAAAAACCAACCGGCTGCCTCGCATAATTTGCATGCCAACAGCAACACTGTTTGGCCATGTTTGCTCATATCATTAATTCGCCATTTGGCCAAATAATAATGAATATTTTTATTTTACGTCAAAAAAAACAAGAATGTTTTATTTTCTATACATTTTTTTTAAACCATATTTGTTTCATGTTTGCATTCGTGTTCACATTTTTGTTGCAGCTTTTGTTGTTTTAAATGTTTTTCCTACTCTGGCTGCCTTTGTGCAATGCAATTAATTAGAAGTGGATAAATGGCCGAACACGCAAATTAAATTAAATTCTATGTGCATTTTAAAAGCCAACGAAGAGCCAGAGCTCTCTCGAAGCTCGAGTGCAAACAAGGGAATTATGAAAATGTATATAAAACCAAAGCTAAAGCTGAAACTTTAATTTGGAAGCTACGAAACTGAAGAGCAGAATTATCAATTAAAATTAGTAAATCAAGAAAAATATTTATAGAATTTTTAGCAGCGAAAAATAAACAAAAAATGCTGGAAATAAATAAGAAACTAAGCAAAAATATACAAAAAATGCTACAAATATTTGACAAACTAAGAAAAAAAACACAGAATAAAATATATTTTAAAAATATATATAAGCTTGGTGCCGGGTCAGAGGGCGTGGCATCACATCCAAGCCTTCCAGCTGTTTATGGCCAACTAAAGCAACAGCCACAACTGCCAACATTGGCTTTTACAACACGTTTGCTGCAACAACAGAGTCTGCTGCCACCAACTAACAGAGTGCTGCTGAGGCTTTTAGCCATTTTTGGCCAAGAAAGCTAACAGAGCTGGTCAAAATAGGTGCCAAAGCAGCAGGTGGAGGAGGTTGGGGTTAATTTTTGGGACACATCAAAGTCTAAAAAAAATCATAGCTCTGTCAAAAATGCATTAATTTTCATTTGGCAAACTGATCTGAGTTAGTTTTTATTAGTTTTATAAATTTGAATACTCAGTTAAAATTTTTAAAATATAAAATTTTTTTTTAATTTTTTTTATGATTCTTGGAAATTAATCCATAAAATTTAAAAAAAATCTCAAAAAATTTGATTTTCTCTGGGCATGCCTAAATCGATTCGCCTTTTGATGCTGATCAAGAATATATATTATTTGTGGGGTCGTAAATGACTCCTTCACCCAGCAAAAATATTAAAATTCGATTTTGTACTTAAAGAAAAACGTCTAATATAAGCTTAATTTTTTTAAATTTACATTATGATAACTTGGCCGAAAATGCATTAATTTTCATTCGGAAAACTCGTCTGAGTTAGTTTTTATTAGTTTTATAAATATGCATACTTAATTTAATTTTTTTAAATATTAATTTTTTTCATTTTTTTTTTTTTTTTGTTATTTTTGGAAATCAATCTATAAAATTAAGAAGAAAAATTCAAAAAAATTGATTTCTTCTGGAAATGCCTAAAACGATTCGCCTTTTGATGCTGATCAAGAATATATATGATTTGTGGGGTCGGAAATGACTCCTTCACTGCGTTTCAAGCTTTTGAATAAAATTTTTGAAATAAATTAAACTAAATGAATGTTGCACAATTGGCTAACGTTTGTGGTTCTTGGCCTAGACCGCTTTTAAACCAGTTATTTATTAACGTCAGAATGGTGAAACCAATAAACAAAATTCACATTTGTTTAATAAGCATTTTTAAGTAAGGTTTTTTCTTGCTCTGCTCCGAAATTGTTCCACATTTGGCAGACCTTGTTTGCCCAACTGTTAGGGATTCATTTCGATATGGCGTCACATGGTTGGCTTACCATCTTCTTGGTGTTTAAAACACTTGACAGGCCTTTTTTATTTGTGATCTTAATACAAAAATTGTCTAGTTAGAAACCTTAAGCAAATAAATTGTTTTTAAGCATAAAAAAAAAAGTGCTAAAACCAGTCGACAAGTTTATACTTTATTGAGTAAGAATGTGGCCAAGAAATGGGTAAATTTGAATGGTTTAAACTGAACTTAAAGATTACTTATATTATTTTTATTATATATAAAAATTTTGTTTAAAAAAAAAAAACGTACCCTAAAAAAAAAAAAAAATTCAAGTTAACTCCCTGAATAATTAACTCACTATAAAAAATTAAAACCTACAAAAAATACCAATCATTTTTAAAACTAAAAAAGTTGAATTAATGTTCAACTCTGCAGGTTTTTTTTTTTGCTGCAACGCTCAATAAATACCAGCTAGAGAGATCCCGAGCCATATCTTACATAATTTTCCTATCCTGTCACCCCGCCTGACCCACTGCCTCCTTCAGCTGCTGCTCATCCTTGCGTCGCCGCCGCTCCATCGAATCCGCCAGCTGCTGCTCATTGGGCAGGAAACCCAGTCGCCGGTACTTCTCCTCGATCCTTGACTGCAACTGCGGCTGAAACCGCCAGATGCTGGCATCAATGATCGGATCGATCAGCAGGGACTTGGTATCCGGCTCCCTGTAGTGCTGCATCTGGGCAAACTCTATCGGCACCGACTTGGCCCCACAGGCGGCATTTTCCGTATGGAAAAACGTAAAATGATTGTGCAAGCCCACCGCAAACCGAGTGTCATGGAGGCACTTGGTGGCCGCACCTCGATTGCAATGCTCTCGCACTCGCTCCACATGCTGGAGCATATAGAAGGAGCTGGAGAGATTGCGATAGACCTTGGGACGTTCCGGATACCGGGGATAGTAGACATTGCGGAAGCAGAAGCTCACCCATTCGGTGCATTTCGGCGAGGTGACCCCGCCGTAGTCGGGCACATGGCGGGCCAGTTTCACCAGTTGCTTCCAGTCGGTGGTATTGCCCAGGGGCATGATCACCTCGTCGGTGTCAAAGACTCCCACATAGTCGTACTTGTACATGTTCCTGTAGAAGCAATCATTATACGGTATCATCTCGTTCAAGATTCGATTGAAGCCATCCGCCGCCATGGTGTAGTGATGGAAATGGGGACGGGCATGGGGCTCTCCACGACCCAAGGACATGGCACGCACTTCCACAAAGCCGGGATAATCCTTTAGCACTCGGGTCATGTTGGGATGCATTTGGGCATCGTACAGCCAAACTTTGGAGGCTCCCAGAAGACGCATTAGCTCTAGCCACTCTATCAGTCGCCAGGACTTGTCCTCATAGGGAAAGTCCATGGCCTTGACACAGACTATAAAGCGGGTATCTTTGGTTGGTTGCTCAGCAGAGGAGGAAGTGGATTCCGTGGAGGAGCTAAAATTTGTACCATTTCCTGTGGCCTTGACCTTGACCTCTTCCTCAGCTGGTTCATAGACCACTCTAAGCAAATTCCTAGCCCTATCACACTTTTGTCCTACCAAAGACACCATCTGAGGCACCTTTTCCTCCAAACTGCTGTTATTCGGCAGGGGACAGCTCAGGAAGGTGGGATAGACACGACGAGGGGCATGACCAAAGGGCCACATCACCCGATGCTCGGTGACATTAACAATAAGGGGATCCGCTTTTCCCTCGAACCAAAACTGACAGTATATGGGTGGATATTTGAACTTCTTGTCCAGATGCTGATTGACCATGGTCAGGAGACGGACTAGAGGTGCCTCTGGCACTGTTTCCCTGTCATCAAAGTAGGCCCCAAAGAGGTAGTAAGTTAAATTCTGGTTCACCGCCTTTTGCCAGTAGGTATTGTGGAAATCAATGTTCATGAGATCCGGCGCAGGGCCACATTTCACTGCCTGATGGTGTTTTTCCCGCTGTATAAGCTCCTCCAAGGGAAACGAGGGCATCTCCTCGCGTATCCATTTCATTTGCTGCTCCCAAGAGGGGGCTGGAAAAAGCAGACTTGATAGTTAAGGAAACTTCAGCTGATCCTGGCCCACTCCTTACACTTCCTGCGATCCAATAAAATCTCATCAAATATATCCACCTGGGAGACCACAACTGGTCGCCTCTGTAGCCTGGTGCTCACATCGTAACTCCGAAAGTACAGGCCCAGCAGAAAGAGCAGCTTGAGGAAAATGATCACGAATAGGATTCGGAAGAGGCGCGTGTAGCTCGTTGACATTTCGGCACTCGACTGATCGATCCGGAACCAGAGCAAACCCAAAAACCCCCGGGGAGAGACAGAAAACAATGCCTCCGATGTCGCATTATATGTCGCAATATTTGATAAAGCTGTTTCACTACATGCTATATCCACTTGCTGCCGCGGTGGCTGACCTGCCCAAGTGGTAAAAGATATCAGCAGCAGCGGCTAAAGGCAAAAATTATCGTAATGGGAATATTTGCAGTAGGAAAAAATTACTTTCCTGTGCTCTATCTGCCAGGTATTACCTTCTGACTACGTACCGGAAATGGGAAAAGCATTATCTACAGAAAAATGTACATGTATACACCCTAAAATTGGATTATCTACTAGCTATAGGAACTATACTCTTGGAAAAAGGACTTCTGGGCAAGTTTCCTCGTTAAGTGATAAGAACTTTAAAGTAAGTTGCATGAATGCAGAGATTTATATTGCAGAAGTTTCTATTGATTTTATATGGTTTCTTTTTTTAAAGCAGAAATTTAGTATCGATTTAAATTAAATTAAAATTCAAAGACTATAAAATATAGTATAAAATAAAGTCTAGGAAAAATATTTAGAAATTAATATTATATTATTATAATATTTGTTTAAATATTATTATATTTTTTAATATTATTAATTTTTTTTATTATTATCATATTTTTTTAATATTATTATATTTTTATATATAATTTTTAAATTATTTTTCTTTAAGATATGAACATTTTCCATGATTATAGAATTTTTGTATTTATTTTATGAATATTATATAATATATTATATTATTCCAAATATAATATAAAACAATTAAACTTAATATCTGTCATCTAAAAATATAATAATTTACATATTAAAACATAATTGCAAAAACCTTTAAAACTCAAAAATAGAAATAAGAACCAAAACTCAAGTAGACACACCCAAAATAAAAAATCAGTCGAGCGGAATCAGGCGTCGCTCTAGTCCTAAAAAATAATAAACCAAACAAGGAGCAGACTCCTCCGGGCAGTGGCCTCCGCGGAAAAGGTGCCGCCGCAAGATGCTGCTCCGCTAGGTGCAACAGACACCGGCAAAAAGGAAAACCCAAATGAAAACAACAAGAAAACACCAAGAAAATACACCAAATACGAGCACAAGCTGAGTGCACACGAAAACGCACCTGGGCGCAAATGAATGATGATGATGTTGCCACAACAGCCGCAGGCCAAAAGCAGGCAACAAACTTATTTTCCAACAAAACCAAAAAACAGTGTCACGAGATGGGAAATATTGAAATAATAATTAAATAATAATTGAATAATAATTAAATAATAATTAAATAATAATTGAATAATAATTAAATAATAATTAACTAAATTAACTAACTAGTGGAGATTTAAAATGAGATTTTGATGAGAAAATAGTTTTTATTTTTAAAAATCTACTTAGTTACCCCCACTCTACTATACTTTAACTTACTTTATTACTTATTCAGCTTAATTATTTAATTATTTTTTTAGCCATTTCATTGTGTTTTTGGCCCACTGTAACTGCCAGAAGAAGTTGTGTTTGTTTCTTGCCTCATATGTGCGGCAACCTTTCGCTTAAGCAAATTGCCAGCCGGAGCCTGGCACGCCCTCCTGACCTCCAGCTACCTCTGTGCCAGCTACTGCTATTGCTCCTGCTCCTTCTCCTTCTCCCAGCTCCTGCTCCTGTAGCTCCTTCTTTTGTCTCTGGTGCTTGCGGCCAGTGAAAGTCGAGAGTGCATCAGCTCAGCGCTCGGTCTCCGTGTCTCCGCCCTGTTGCATTTCACTTAGAATGCTTTTAACCAAAACATTAAGCAGCTGGTGTCACATTATATCAGCGAGGCGGAGGCGAGGCTTAGTTGGCCCCGAGCAGGAGTAGCAGCAGCCACAATAGCAACATGCAACTAGCAAAATTTATGGCCCGAATTAACCCCATAGCCATGGTGTAGTGGCAAGCAACTCCACCTCCTTGGCAAGCCACTCTCTGAGACTGGCTGAATGATGACGAGAGCACACCCTGTGTGAAGAGGAGTCTCCTCTAATGAGCTGAATTATTTCACGTGGTGAAAGGACACAAAGACACCAAAGGCTGTATGGGAGTCACCCACCTGTTTATCTTGGGATCTTAAAGAGAACGAAATGGCTCAAAGAAAAGTGTTTACATGGTTATGGGTATGAGTTTGTGGAGAAGGAATAGGCTTTAATTTAATTAGTAAAGATTAGTAATTATAGAGGAGAATATACTTAACAATAAATTAGTTTAAAATTCATTTCCAAAACCTTGCATTTTACAGCCATAACAAGTGAGCCAATTTATTAGCCTTACAAGACAAGGACTCGTTCTGTCTCCAGAGACACACAAAAACTGAATTATCTTTCAAGACTCCCAAAACAAGACTCCAAACAAACGGTTTTAATTGAAAATCGTAAAATGGAAATAATAAGGCAAACATAAGAGAAGGACTCCCAAGGCAGAAATAATCCTGCAGGCAAACAGCCACACACCAACAACCGTCGTTCGACATTCCGTCAGTGTGTCCGCCATTGAGGCAGTCAATCAATCAATCAATCAATCATTCGTACTGAAAATGGCATTGCCAAACAAATGCCACACGAGGTCAGCAGCAGCAGCGCAGACCCGGACCCTGGGCCTTATTTGTTTATTAAAATTAAATTTTGCATAATAAACTAAACGGAAAAATTGCTATAGCCTTTTGGGTTTTTGTTTTTGCTGTTGTATATCCTATATATAGTATATAGTGTGTGTAAAATAATTTACTTTTACTTGGAGGCAGACTGGCTTTGAATAATTGATGAAATCGTCCATGAAATGGCCATTCATGCACTTTAAGCTGATATAACTGGGCAACACGAATTAAAAGAGTGAGGAGACGGAGTCAGAGCAGGCGACCTGACTTGGCTCGCACTCCATAAATCACAGTGCTTACAGACAGGATACAGAGCACCAGGGACACACAGGGGGACACACAAGGGACGCACAGGAGAAACACAGCGGACACATAGTAAGGCCAAGGCCATTGGCTTGCTGGTCTCTGGTCTGGCTTTAAGTCGCTGAATATGCGCTGAATATATGGAAATTAGCCAAAGAAATATTTATATAAATAAAATACTAACTACAGACTATTTTAAGGCCTTAATGAGATTAGTCAACATGAGTTTCAGTACCTTCTTTATATTCAATTAGCTTCAGCTCTTAGTCTCTCTCTTTCTCTCTCTCTGATGATTAATCTATATTTGGTTGCATTGGGCCGTGATTCCTCAAATTCAATCCAGTGATGCCTTGCTTGCTGGGCCACCTTTGATCCTAGCCCACTTACTTGGCACTAATTTATCAGTTTTGTGGTCCATAAGTCAGGCCTTGCCCAGGCTTTGCTTGGCCACTGACCAAGAGGGCGGACTTTAGCTTAAATTCTGGATAAACGGACAAAGCACAACGGACAAACGGACAGCGTATAACGGACAACGACTTGGCTTTCCTTAGCGTTTTGTTTAAGGCCACTGACCAAAAGGGCGAACTTATGCTGAAATTCTGGATGAACGGATAAACGGACATAGGACATCGTATAACGGACAAACGGACATCGTATAACAGACAAACGGACAGCGTATAACGGACAACGGAAAGCGTATAACAAACAACGACTTGGCTTTCCTCAACCTTTCTTTTTTAAGGCCACTGACCAAGAGGGCGGACTTGAGCTCAAATTCTGGATAAATGGATAACGGACAAACGGACAGCGTATAACGGACAACGGACAACATTGCGTTAGTGTTATCTAGCTGCAGTAGCATCGCAGGGCATGATTAATTGATGAAAATCCTTTTTGCCATGCAGGATAATAAATTACAATACAGGTAGAGGCAGCCAAGTAGGGTGGAGGACGCAGACATGTGGCATGTGTTGCAAATGGCTAACACACACACACACTATGTGGGGCAACTTTGATTTGGTACGCAGAAATGGGGCCTGCATATGCATGAGCTTGTAGCTCTACCTACCGTCCTCCGCATTGAATTAAACTCCACGGCGAGAATGAGTTCCGTTGCCAGTTGCCGGTTGCCGTATCCATTCCCCGGACCACGATGACGCGCTGCTGCCTGTTTCCCAAATTAGCTTAATTTCATTTAAAAGGATACAGCGTTGCAGGCAGTCACGGCACGGCACGGCACAGGATAGGGCATGCCAGGCTCCAGGGTAGGGCGGGGCATGTTTGATTCCAAACTCTCTTTCTCCCTCTCTCTCTCTGGCGGATGGGAAAACTACCTAACGAAGAGGAAAGTTAACTGGTTCCGTGTGGAATCTGGAATATTTAAATAGTTGCCAACAAGCAGAGCTCTCTAAAAGTAGACCAGGTGAGTGGATTTGTGCGGGGATAGGTTACGGTTTCAGGTTCCAGGTTACAGTTTCCGGGTGTAACTCGGTTTAGTGTTAAATCAGCGCCTCTCTATGCGATTCTCAAAAAGTTTAGCTGGTGGATTAGAGAGAGACAGACCAAATCAGAGCCTCTCTATGCGTTTCTCTAAAAGTTAAGTTATTTATTTACAGATTTTTTTAAATATAAAAAAAATCTTACCAACATGTAGAGTACATCTACATGTATAGTCTTAAGTCAAGATCGCAAGCATACTTTCAGGAGGGCATCAATTGGTCTGACCCTCTCTCTCTCTGCTATTTCGATTTTCCCTGTATTTTTCCTGGCCTGTGCTCGTGTGTGTATGTGTGTTTATAATTCATTAGTTTGCTAAATGTATTTCCTAGCTTAATTGGGTAGTAAAGCACACGGACTAAGCTCATAAAGCAGCCAGCAAGGCAAACAGCAGCAGCAGCAGGAGCAGGAACAGCAGCTCTCCTCCAGCCTCCCTCCAGAGTCCTTGATGATGTCTGATTAAGGCAGTGGCATAAAGAAGAAAAGCAGCTAAGGGGGGTAGTGGAAGAAATAGAGAGAATAGGGAAATGGGAGGCTGCAGATTCCATTCACTCGTTTTGGGTGTGTGTGTGTGTGCAATTCCCTCAAATTTTCCAACCCGAGGAGCAAGTATACCGGGGTCAGGGTATAGGATTTGCCCAGGGATTTGTTTGGCTTCATAAGCAGCTCATCCACATCGAGGCTTAAGTGCGTCCAGCATGGCGTATACGCGATATTTGAAATGCCTTAACCATAATGATGATTGTCGATTATTGCAGTTTTTTATTGCCTCTTGCCCTTAAAGTGATTCTTCATTTCTTTGTTCCTTTTTTCCATTCCATTATTCTTTAATTTTTTATTCACATTAATCTCCAGTTTTTGCTTTATTTTGCACACTTTACTTGATTTGTTTAGGTTGATCTTAAGAAAGAGCTTCCTCTTGAAAGTATACTGCATTTGTTTGTATCTTGAGGATGTTTTCTTAACATACTTTTACATATTTTCCTACGTTTATGTTTATATATGTATATTATCTCTTATCAATTTTGTATTGACATCTTTCTTGGTCTAGAAAATTCAATAAAAGTTTGCATTTTGAACCTCTTAATTTGCTTGGCTGATATTTTTTTAATGATTAATTAAGTTTGGTTTTAAATTGTATTTTAATGTTCAAGGTTGTCTGAATTTGTATATATATTTCTTGGAATAAGAATAAATGAAACAAAAAAACTATAAACTAAATAGAAACTGATAAAAATAAAAAAGAATGAATATAAAAAATAATTAATAATAATCTTGAATTATTATTATAATATCCTTTTTTTTATTCTTAAGTTCTATTTTACCTTTCCATTTATTCTCGCTATTTATTCATTTAATTTATTCATTCTATTTATTTTTTCTCCTAAGTAATTATTTTAATATTTTGTTAATTATTTTATTTAATATACTAAATAATTTTAAAAAATTATAATTTATTTATCTTATTTTAAATGTTTTTTCTTATCAATTTCATATAAAACCATATTGTAGGTTCAATTACAACCATTAAAATCTCATTTGACCAACCCATAATTATAATTATCTTGACCAACTTAACCCTCTCTTTATATGTAAAACCTTAAGCCCTGATCTTTGCCTTGCCCATTAGTCATTTTGTTTGGAATTGTGTGTGAAAAGAGCAAAAATCTGATGGCTTTGAGGGGCATTTTCTGGCAGAATTTCCATTGTTCTCTGATGATTGCACTTCGCCTCCGGCTTATTTCATTCATGTTCCGCAGCGATAACACCTTATCAGACTGTTACGTCGCCAATACCGCGAACTTTGCCCACTGTGGCTTGTGGCTTGGTTGTACTTTTTAGGAAGTACGGTGGTGCGATGGTTCGGTGGCTCGATGGTGCGATGTTTCCATGGTGAATTTAACGTTATGCAAACCGGTTTCATGTACGCTCGCAATGTAAGTCAAAGTTGAAATTGCCCAAGCACACACATAGCATTGAGCAATTAAAATTAGTCCAAGCTCAAATCTCAGAGAATCTTTGAGCGTGCGTGGGCTTCTCCCGGGTTTCATGTTAAGTGGGATTATGAGGAAATCCATCGGGATTTATGTCGGAGAAAAGAAAACAGAGAACAGCGAACAGAGAACAGAGAACTCAAAACAAAGAAGTCACCTGAAACCGACGACACAATTGAATATTCCGCCGACACTGCAATCGATCGGCGGGTAAGACTTAGTTCTAGATCTCCCAAACCCCCCTTGATTGCCTTTGTTCTTAATTTATTTTTTTATTCTTAATTTCCCCCAATCGTTGCTGTTGCTGTTGCTGTGTGCGGTGGCGGTGACAAATTGTCGAGTCAACGCAATCGCTTTACGTCCCGAGCTAGCTCTAGTGTTACCTGGCTGTGTGAGATATTTTATATACCTGTTCTTCGACTTACTAATTGCAGGCGGATTAAAGGAGGCAGGTATATTCTGCCTTTAATTGCAGTAATAATGAGCTTAGCGATATGCAAATTAATTTTGTAAACGTTTTGATCTATGAAACAATGAAAATATAAGGTGTGAAGTGGTTTTAGAGAAGTGAAATTACAGAAATAATATACAAAACGAGGTAGTTTAAAAATGTGAAGTTACAAAAAATAAAAAAAATAAAATTTTGACAGTTTTTAAATATTTCTAGCAAACTGTATAACAATTCAGACAATAGAACTCTAAAATTTAGACAGTTTTTTCGGTAATTATGGAAAGTTTTATAATATTCAGGCCTTAAAATCCGGAAAGGATTCTAGCTGTAGCCGTTTCTTATGAGAGCAATGCATGTTGCTCTCTTCAAACTTCGGTATATTTAAAATAATTATTTATTTATTATTTTCAAGGATTAGTTAATATTTTTCATATGTAAATATGTATTATATATTAAATAGTATTATATATAAAACATTTTTATTATATATTAAAACTACCCTTACTCATCTTATTACCTAGCATTTTTCGAGAAAGAATTTTAAGTTTAAGAGATAAGAAAAATCACTCTTAAATAAATATATCCCATTACAAAAACTTACTCCTACAAAAACTTCCCTGAATAAATACCCCTTTAACCGACTTTTAGCCCAAATAATGACTAAAACTAGGCGTGGCTTTCCCTCGAAATCCGGTGTAAACAATATACCCCTTACTATTGTATCCCCATCGATCGCAGGTAAACACAGACAAAGAACAGAACATAAAACCGCCGGTAATTGCGATAGCGACTGAGAGGCGACTGCCTACATAAATATTACTTATGGCCAGCGATAAGATATCCGAGGACACTGTCGAAATATATATTTATATACATATATATATGTACATATATTCTTTTTTAGCAAATTTACAATTTGTCTGCAATTCTTAAACCTATTTTTGCTTGTGGATGAATCACAACATATAATCTTCATCGTCACTTGTAACTGCCGGAAAACTTTGCCCCCTTACCAATATATACCCGTACCCATACCCTCTTTGAAAATGGACTCACACTCTCAGAGAGATGTCGCGTGGCCGAAGTGTGAATGATGTCACTGTCGGCTGATTGAGCAAAAGCCCGAACTAAGATCGCACAGTGGGACAAAGGGGTAAAAATATAAAAAATAAGGGTATGATTGATTTTTGACCCCTTAAAAAATTTTGAAAAAATTAAAAAAAAATGTATTTTTCTAGCAGACATGGCTAGATCGACTCGACTTTTGACGCTGATTAATAATATTATAGGGTCGGAAATGACTCCTTGACTAAATTTCAAACTTTTGACTAAAATTATAATATATAAATTATGTAATAATATATTAAATAAAAAATTCTATAAAAAAATATTTATTAAATATATCATTTTAGCTTCCGATAATCTTAAACACTCATTTTATTATTCATTATTTTATTTGTTTAAAATAAATACAAACTTAAATATAAATCAGACTTTGATTTAAGGCAAACGAAATCCGATTTTTCGCTTAAACTATATTACTCAGTGAAAAACCAACTCGAAGCAATGATGCAATCGCATGCAAATGTACCCTTAATACGCCGACATATATATAGATTGATTAATCAGTTTAAAAATCGAAGAACACGCGATAAGATAGCCGATATCGGTAAAGATAGCCGTCCCCCAAAAATAAAGAATATACTAAGTGTATGAGGTGGCAGCGATACGGACGCGATCTCAGCGATATTCTGATACCTTTGTCCCACTGTCTCACTCTCTGGGCTCGGTGTGCTCGGTAGCCTGGCCGCCGGAGCACCGGATTCATTCACTCGCGGCCATCACTCAACCACAGTCGGATCCACGGACGGACGCGCTTCGCTCTCTCTCCTCCAGCTCTCTATCTCTCTCTTCGGTCGTAATCCTCGCCAGCCATCATGAACAAGTACGCCATGATGGCCCTTTGCCTAATGGCCGCCTTGGGGGCCCTGCTCCTGGAGGCTCAGGCCACGCCAGCCGGCACAGCAGCCGGAACCAAGCTAGATCCCAGCCAGCTGGGTGGACTCTCGGCTCAGTTCCTGCCGCCGGAATATCGTAATACCAATGTCAGTGTGGGTAAGTGACATAACAGCTGAAGGAGGAGTTACTTATCACCGATTTTAATAAAGATTTTATAAAGATTCTCTAGGGCACTTCCAGTTTGTTTTAGGTACTAATAGCACCTCCTTTTCTTTCCCCTTTAGATGACATCAAGCGCATGTATCGCGAAAAGTGCAAGAAGGTGAATGGTGCGGATAATGCCACCTTTTACGAGGAAATCGAAAAGGCGGCGGCCAAGATGAGCACCTGCATCAGCGGTGTGGCCAACCTAACGGCTCTGCAGGAGGAAATGGAGAAGGCCAAGCCACAGGGTGAACTGGACACCGTGTTCCACAAATACTGCCAGAAGGCACCCGAGGCAGAGGCCTGTGTCAAGGAGTTTAACGAGAAGGCTCAGCATTGTCTCACCGCCGAGGAGAAGCGTCACCAGGAGACTGTGTCCCGCATTGGAGCCGCCCTGCTGGGCTTCGCCTGCTCCCGTGGCGGCGATCAGATTGCTCTTTTTGTGGCAGAGCAGGGTCCCGAGTGCTTGGAGGCCAACAAGGAGGCCATTAGCAATTGCCTCAATCAATCCTTCCATAATTATATACCCAAGGATGGCAAGGTGTCGGATCTGATGAGCAGCCCTGAGCTTCTGTTCTCGCCCACCCACTGCGTTGACCTGCAGCGCTTCGAGGCCTGTGTTTTGCATCATCTGGAGCAGTGCTCGGAAATCACACCCGCCAACATTGTCCAGTCGATCTTTCGCTTTGTGAAGAACGAGACCGACTGCCAGGCCTGGATGAATGCTCGGGCCAATGAGAAGCCCATACTGATGGCTGCCGCTGCTGGAAATAGTACTGGAGGTGGAGCCGCGGCTCTGACCTTGAGCCTAGCGGCACCCCTTGTGGGTGTTATGCTGCTCCTGGTCCGCCCCTGAATTAGCTAGCCTAGCTGATGGTATTTTTTTCTGTGTGATTGTGTGTTCAAGCCGATAGCAATTCTTCCGATAAGAAGCGCCTGTATATTACCTATTACTTCGGTTTCTTTTTTTTTTTTTTGTTAGCAGTAGTGGGCACCGATCGCAAGTATCGGTGCCATATAATTTAATGTTTCGCAAGGAATTGAGCTCATAATAAACGAGATTACGATGAACGCAGCAACACGAGCACTAACTGAGGAATGTCCCATGGGGTTGGGGATATGTATATATATATATATATATATGTGATATATGATATCACCGGATATTGGGGTAGTGACTTTTTCTGGACACCTTATTTCTGGCTAAACTCAATGAAACATTTTTGGAATTCGACCTTTACAGTGGCGGCATTTATTTATGGCCTAGTTTTAAGT
The DNA here is from genome assembly GCA_008042735.1 of Drosophila leontia. Lineage (NCBI taxonomy): Eukaryota > Metazoa > Arthropoda > Insecta > Diptera > Drosophilidae > Drosophila > Drosophila leontia. The sequence continues at coordinate 7,654 of VNKB01002546.1, read as the reverse complement.
TTTTTATCATTTTTATTGTGGAATATTACCATTTTCGATTTTTGTTATCTGGACAACATTTTTAATCGCTGTTTGGCAGTTGTTTCATAATTTTTATCGTTGCCAAGGAGGAACCCCTTTTATCAACGATTTAATAAGGTAAATAAAATGAGTAAATAAAGTGAATAAAAAACATAAGAAGTTTTGTTACAAATAATAACTAAATAAAAAAATAATTAAATATATAAATATATTAAAATAAATAAAATTATAAAATAAATAAATAAAAATATAAAATAAATAAACGAATAAAAATAAATAAATAAATATATAAAAATAGATAAATAATAATGCAAAAATAAATACAAAATAAAAAAAACTAATACAAAATTAATAAATATTTAATGAAATAAATTATAAAAAAAAAATATAGAATATGTCTGTTCTTTGTGAATTAATTCCAGGCAACTCAGACATTAGCAAAGTTGGTAAAAATACTCCAGAGTAATCTCAAATTTATTTAGTGAATATAAAATTTATTTGTTTATTACGGCAGAAGTTTAAATCAGAATTTATTCCACAACTAACTCTTTTAAACTTTAATCCATTAAAGCTTTAACTTTTGGCCCCCAAAAACCATCATCTACAATCTGTGGAATACATCCAAACCAAAGTATACTTTCAGGCTTTCTTTTTACATCAAAAGACATAGACTGTTTACAAGTCGAGGTATAATACTATATAGAAACCCCCAAAAACCACTAACTTAGCTACTAAATTAGCCACTCTATGATATCAACTAAGATAAGCGGCATGAACAACACCTAACGATAAGCTGGCTTAATATATGTTTTTAGCTAACCGAAAATCTCTGGACAACTCTCTGCCTTGAAAGGGTAATGAACATCATATCATATCATATGATATCACACCAACTCAGGCATCCGGGTTGCTGCAAACGAAAAAAAAAAAAACCTTTAACTCTGGATTTCCCGATTACTTATTAGTAGTTGTTTACGTCAAAAATAACCGACTTTTGGTATTTTGATAAGGTTCGATCAGGAGAAGGAGAGAGATACATTGAGAGAGAGAGAGAGCGGTGAAGCCTAATCAATAGAGAAAAAGCATATCGGAGCGATTGTTCCATGGCATATACTTACTATGGTTAATTGAAATTATAAATCAATAAACAACAAATATAGCTGACTTCATGGTCGCCTTCGACGGGGGTGAGATAAAAATCCGTAGATAATACAAACTTTAGGTTAATTAGTTCTTTAAATAGGTATATAAAATATATTAAATATAGAAAATAACAATTATAAAACTAAATTTAATGAGATAATTATTAAAGAAGGCCTGTTTAAGATTTAAAAACAAGTTCCAATAATCAACAAAGATAAGTCAAGACCATATTAAACCCATATTAAACTTATGACTTGATTGTATTCCGATTTCCCCAATAAGCTTTTCTTGGAAATCAATAAAAAAAAACTACTAACAAAATGAAGTCAGGCACATTTCCGGCTGCAGGATCAGTCACTGTTCGATCACTTTTTTTTGTTATGGGTTATTCCCGGAAATTAAATTTCCTCCTCTAGAAGTCTCTCTCCCAACACCTGTCGCCGTCTCTCTTAATGAATTGTGTTCCAAGCTAATGAGCTGGCATGCATATATAGTGGCAGGTATATATGTACATATGTGACGCAGATGCTCGGCCTCGATAAGATTATGCGTCTTATTGAAGTACTACTAATAAGAATCAGAGTCACCGGGAGTTCGGGAACTATCAATCATTGAAGGAAATTCCACTAAATGATGGATGGGCGAGCTATAACAATAGATTCCGATAATGTCCTTTTAGTTACGACTTTCTTATTTTTCACATATCAAGTAGAGTATATATTTTAAGGTTTTTTTTTTTTTGCATTAAATAAATAATAAAAAAAAAAACATTATAATAAATATATTGTATATATATAATTATATAATCGAAGGACCGATTAGATGAAGCCTAATACTATAATGGTTTCTTGTAGGGTAAAATTTAAGAATAATATTAAATTGTTTCATTAAATTGTTGCTTAAATTAATTATTCTTAAAATTCTCTCTTAAATTAATAAAAAAAAAATATATATTTAACTCTTAGATAAAAATAACAAGCAGTTAAGGAGAAGTGTGGGCCTTAACAGGAACTTTAACCAAAATTTCAGAGTGAAAAAAAACCTAAGAAAAAAAAAAACAAAATTGTATCAGACAGAAGACACCTTACAAAAAAAAATAGAAAAAAATTACCCCCTGGAAACCTTCAAGTACCAAGCTATAAAGGAACTAAAACAGTCATTAAAATCTAATTTAAAAAAAAAACCCCCTTAATCCTAAGACTTCCTTCCCTTTACCGGCTGTGGCGGCTGCGGCGGCGGCGGTGGTGGCTGCAAAACCTGCTGCAGCGGCTGCTGCTCCAGCTCGGTCTCCCCATCCTGGTCCAGTGCCTCATCCAGCTGCTGCTGCTGATCCTCCACATCACTGACCTGGGCCAACACATCGTCCAAGTGAAGCCACACATGCTCCACAGCCGAACGGAGTTCACTGGCAAACTTCCAGACGCTGCGATCCTCAACCAAATCGCTGAGCTCATACTTGCTATCCGGCTCCCGATAGTGCTGCATCTGGGCCAAGGAAGAGTCCACAGTGCGGGGATTACACCCACCAGGCAGCCACTTGAGAGTGAAATGATTGTGCAGGGTCAGCGAAAGCCGGGCATTGTGAAAGCACTTGGTGGCCCGACCCGGTAGCGAGTAGTTCCTTAAACGCATCGTGTGCTGGAGGACATACAGCTCCCCAGCGGTGGCCTGCTCCTCGTGATCACTCAGCTCCGAGGGGACCTTGGTGAAATACGAATTGATGAAGCAAATGGCTGGAAAGCGGCCCGAGCACTTGCCCGACTTCTGCTCTTCCAGCTGATGAACCTTCTGGACCAACTGATGCCAGTTGCTGTGCTCCCTCTTAGGCATGATCACCTCATCGACGTCCACATTGACCAGATAGTCGTGCCTGTACAGGTTCCGGTAGAAGCAATCGTTGTAGGGTATCAGCTCGTTGAGGCGCTTCTCCAGTTTCCTTTGCTGGAGCAACATGTGCTGGTAGTGCCTCAACCGGGGCATTCCATTGGCCAGGGTTAGGGGTCTTAGCTCCAGGTAACCAGTGCGTTGATAGTAATCCAAGACCCGCTGCACAGCCGGATGAACATCGTACATGTAGGCATAGATCCTTGAGGCACCTAGGATGCGCTGCAGCTCAAACCATTCGATGAGGCGCTCAGAGAGGTCAAAATAAGGGAAATCAAAGCCCTTGACACAGACACCAAAGTTTAGGGTGGCGGAGGAGGAGGAGCTGTTGCTGCTGCTCTTGGTGGTGGTATTGTTGGCATTCCCCACTGTTAATGGCACCTTCTGGTTAACCCTCAGCGAATTGCTAGCCCTGTCGCAGCGCTTGACCACCAACGACACCGTCTTGGGCAGAGAATGTAGCACCGCCGGAGGTAGTTCCTCCGGCACTATGCAGCTCAGCAAATGCGGATAGCTGAGCTGGGGCTTGGTGCCCCACTCCTTGACCCACACACTGATGTACTCTGACACAGGCACTAAGATCGGTTCCCTGTGGTTCTCATACCACAACTGACACAGGCTGGGTGGAAATTCATCTCCTATCTGATCGGCAGTGGCCAGGATCCTCACAGTCCTCTGCTTAACCGCCTCCCTTTGATCCAAGTAGGCGGCATATAGCCTAAAGGTGACATTACCGCTGAGGAAGGTCTGCCAGTAGATGTTGTGCAGCTGGAGATCCAAGGGATCTGGATAGTTGGCACAGGTGGTATTGATTTTATAGCCCATGGGCTTGGCCCAGCGATACCAGAAGCCATAGTCCAGTTCGGGCAACTCCTGTTCCAGCTGTCGCACCAGCTCATCCTTGATGGGCTCCTCGAGATGATGGGCCGGCGGTGGTGTGGCTTCAATCTCTCTAATCCTTGAGACAGAGGGACGCAGTTCGTCCGTTCGCTGGAGGGCACTGAGGAGCAGGAGCAGGGCAAAGAATGCCCCCGTCACCAGCACCGTCAGACGGACGAAGCCAGCTCTCGTTGACATTATGCTCGTTGGCGTACTAAACACTGAGTGGTATCTGAGCACCTAGCACATAGAGCAGCCTAGCACCTGGAAAGGTGCGTCGGCAATCTAATCATCATGTGGCTGCGATAACCGCGCCGCCTACATGCTGAATTATCTATGACGGCTCGGGCTCTGGCTGTGGCTCTGGCTCCGATTGCCTACTCCTACTTCGGTTATAGATCTAGCTCTGACTATGGCCTTTTATCAATTAGCCTTAATTAGTGGGTCTAAAAACCTATCGGATCGGAAAGGAACAACCCCCTCGAACAGCGCTTATCTCTGGTTTACTTGGGAGTTTGGGGAAAATGCGTCAGATTAACGATTTCGCGGGTATTATTATATTATTTGATCTAATACGAATTCATATAAAGTATTACCCTTAATGATAATGATATTTCCCTCAGTTGAATAATCAGATCAGATCATCAAGTAAATAATTATAATCCGTTTTTCAAGATTATTTACTTGAGAATATAGTTTCTTAAAATCTTTGAAATAAATAATATAAGATATAGCGAAAATTATAAAAAAAAAAAAAAAATATTTATATATGTATATTAAAAAATAATATTATATCTATTTAAAATAATAGTTGTAGACAAAATTGTGACAGCCAGTTCTCCTCATGTTTTTTTAATAAACAAAAAAAATATATATATCTCAATATATATTTATATATAAATATGTTTTGTTTAATAAAATATATATATATATATATTTAAAAAAATATATATATCTCAATATATATTTATATAAAAATATTTTTTGTTTATTAAATAAAATCATGGGGAGAACTGGCTTCTACAATTTTAGCTTTAACTATTATTTTAAATTAATATATTATTATTTATCAAAATATGCAATAAAATATGCAGTAAAAATTATTTTTCTATATGTATATCCTAAAAATGTATATAAATATTATCTAAAAACACACAAACCTTTCAGAATGTATCTAATATCCCACCCTTCAAATCTTAGAAGTAACTCATCATTCAGTAATATGTATAATAATATATATAATAATAATATTAGTTTAAAACTAAAAGTTTTGCCTTAGACTTACTCGCACTCAATTCTTTCTACATCCGTTCGCTGTCACGGCAGCTTTATAATTTGTATATAGAATAATAGTTTGGCTTGGTCTTACCCGCAGTAAAGGACACTCTGTTACCTTTCATCTTGACTCCACAGACTTGGTTGAGATTCATCCATTATTCATTCCTTTGATTGCAGTGATTCTTGTTTATTTTGCACGATTATTATAAGAACTTGCACTTTTCTAGCAAAGGGACACGTGTCCGGGGGTCATCCAGAAGGGTTGGGATGCACACGCGACAGGTGAACTCGAGGGGAGGCGAGCACTGACTGAAGCTGCGGCGGCAGAGGGGCCTCTATTTATAGGTGGCTAGAGGGAGAGAGGTTGATCGAGAGAGAGAGAGAGAGGGGTAGATTGAGTGAGGGAGAGGTGGGCTTAGAGTTAGAGCTAGAGCTAGAGTGAGAGTGAGAGTGAGAGAGGGAAAGGGACAGATATAGCGCCAGAGCTAGAGAGAGAGGTAGATGACTAGACATTATATCTAAATGGCTAGCCATCTATCTCTCTCTTTAACTTTGACGCTATCTCTGTCCCTCTCTCTCTATAACTCAAGCTCTGACTCTAAGCCTACCTCTCTCCCTTACTCAATCTACCTCTCTCTCTTTCTCGATTAAACTCTCTCTCTCTCTGTCTCTCTAACTGCCAATAAATACAGGCCCCTCTGCCGCCGCAGCCTCAGATATAATGTCTAGTCATCTACCCCTCTCTCTCTAACTTTGACGCTATCTCTATCCCTCTTTCTCCCCCTCACTCTTCCTCTAAGCCTACTCTCCCTCGCTCAAACTACCTCTCTCTCTCTCTCTCTCTCTGCGATCAATCTCTCTCTCTCTTTCTCTAGCTACTTGCTAATAGAGGCCCCTCTGCCGCCGCAGCGCGCCTCCCCTCGTGTTCACCTGTGACGTGCCCATCTCAACTCATCTAAATGACCCCGAAAATGTATCACTTCGCTGAAAAAGTGCAAATTCTAATTATAATCCTTCAAAAACACCACGAATCTCTCGAATCGAAGGAAGGAATCTTTGATAAATCTCAGCCAAGACTGCGGAGTCAAGATAAAAGGTAACATAGTGCCTTCTGATTGCGGGTAAGTCCAAGCTAAAACCATTATCCTATATATATATATATATATATATATATAAAGCTGCAGTAACACAGTGATCGGTCTAGGAAAATTAGCGCATAAAAAAATAAACGAAATGTAACAACGGGAAAATATCGTTTCTTAACAAAATAAAAATATTTTTTGCCATATTTCAGGTTATAACTTTTAATGTTATAAAAATAATAAAGATTATAACATACTAAAAATTAAACAATTGAATATATAATAAATATTTTATCAAAGTCCCCCCCCTTAGCCCAGAGAGCGAGAGTTTCTAGTTCCTGGACAAACACTCACTCCCAAACCTCCCTGAAGAATTATAATATATATATAAAGCATTAGCCGACATAGAATAGTCTCTATTAATTAAGCCAACACTCGTTTAATCTCTCTGCCATGCCACTTAGTTGGGGTCACCACCTGTTCTCCATCACGCACACACACACAGTCCTTTATTCCTTTGGTCCTGGCTGGGATTCGGCTAATGAAACGCTCAAATATGCATAGAGCCAAAGACCAAGGACGAGGCAGAGGAGGAACCAGAACCAGCGTGGAAATCCCAACAAAAGTTCGCTTAATTTCTGTGAAAATTGTTTTCCCCGAAACTATGAAAACGATGATTCAGGGACCGAAACTCACCCTGGAGCATCGTAAACGGTTTTGTTTTGTTCTCGCCATTACTTTTTTATTCCTTATTATTATTATTATTATAACTTTTAGCCAGAGTTTTCCTGCTGCTGCTGCTGCTGGTACTCCCTTGTATTTTTACAAGTAATTTAAAAATAATTTGATGTGGGAGTTGGGCGGTTTAGTCTGCTGCGAAGTTTGCTTTATTGACATTGTCACCCCGGTTGAGCTCAAGCTCGTGACAATGAACGCGCACCTGGAGGATGACAACAAGCAGCTACAACAGTTACAACAACTACAACTACCACTGCCAACGACAGGATAATAAAATTGCGAAACAACTTTTTAATGAGAAACACTTTTTGCACATTGCTGTGCAGCGTGGGTCCTGGTCACATAATGATGATGGAAATGCTGCTCCTTGGACTCAAGGGAGAACAGGACACTCACCTGTTGCCTAGCCACAAACTCTAACTATTAAAGGATCGATGGGAGTACTTTCTATATATATTTAGTACCTATCGGAGCCGGTCCTTCTACAATTAACAATGAACATTTTACGCCGCTTGGCAAAAAACTGCAAACTTTGCTCCGTAATTGCCCAGAAAAGTAACACAAATGAAACGCATCGACGCTTAATTACTTTTGCTAAATGGCACGAGCCAGGAGGCAGGAGCCAGAGG
>VNKB01002521.1:0-16718 GCA_008042735.1 Drosophila leontia | reverse complement strand
GCTCGGAGAGATCGATTTAATGGAGGGCAATAGCTTTGTGTTTTTTTTGTAAAAAAAAAAAAGAGAACTGAGAAATGAACACATGGCATTAAGTGGAAAAAGCAAAACGAATTCGACTTCTATATTAAGAAAGTTATTGTTTTTGTGCGTGGGCTGGGGATAACCTTAAAAAATCTAAGAAGAATTGGATTAATTGGTTTAATCGATATTTGCTCTTGTTATTTGACTTTCAGGGGTCTTAAGAGTTCTATCTTAAGATAGCTTTATTTAAGAGAATTTTTGGTTAATTATTTACATTTACAATCATTTAATTATAATATTGTTAATTCTTATAAAGTATTCTAGCTTTTGTAACTGTTTTAAAAGCTAATAAACTCTCAGTTTAAATAGAAAATACCCTTTTTTAAGTTGGATTAACTTTCTTTATATGTTTCCATCAAATTATCTATTATCAGCTATTATCAGCTTTATTTAAAAGAATTTTTTTGTTAATTATTTACACTTACAATCATTTAATTATAATAGCTTCAGTTCTTATAAAGTATTCTAGCTTTTGTAATTGTTTTAAAAGCTAATAAACTCTCAGTTAAAATTAAAAATACCCCTTTTTAAGTTGGATTAACTTTCTTTATATGTTTCCATAAAATTATCTATTATAATATGGTAGTTACACTATCTATTTTACCACATATCTAGGTCAAGTTTGCTTGCCAAAAGAAAAATATCAAATAATTTTCAAGTTAAACCATTTTTTATTTTATTTCGTTAAACATAAAACCCCATTTCTTAATAAATGTAGGTCACTATATAACAAATATCTGTGACAGTCTTTCATACAATTTGCCACCGGAAAAACGAGTTTTCCTCCTTCTCCTACTTAATATCGATTTCATCTGGCAAGAAAAAACTGTGCTAAGAGAACTTTGACGATTTGGCAAGGCGTATGGAATGCGTCAGGAATTGGAATTGTTACCATAACTTGGTCACTGGCCAAAAGCATACTACATACATAAACTATAGGTATTAAACCCAGCCCGCCGTCGCTGCCGCCACCGGGGAAATGGGAAATGCGTCTCGAGTGTCAGTTGATTGATTTCCTATCTAATTTTCACGCTGCACGCAAGGGCGGGGCCTGAAGGGGTTGTTGTTGGTGTGATAGTAACAGCATCTGCAGCTCGCTGCTTGCACTCACGCCGCACCGCACCCAAAAAGTCCGGATAATTTCCGGCCCACTTAGTGGGTGGTGGATGGATGACGACGGTGGTAATAAAAACAATCAAATTCCTGCAGGAGCAGGACGCATGCGCCTGAGGTGGAGAACGGGAAAAGTCTCCACTCTCCAAGCACAGGCGGGTCAGCTGCATTGGGTGAAATATCGATGAGTGAGCTGAGCGCGACGACACACTCTGGCCTCTGGAAAAGCCAGGCCAAGCTTTTCCTATGCGCAGGGTTCAGGGCTAAGAGCGGTTGCTCAACTCAGCGAGACTTGTGTAGCCCTTTTGCTCATTGATTTTGCATTCCGACCCAGAGGTGCATCACAGTGGGACCTCGCTTGGATGGGGATTTTCTCTGGAAATAGGATGTACTTCTTTGGACTTTTTATTAATAAATTACCAATAACTTATTATTCAATATCTAGAGATAATTAACTAGTTGGAAATGGTACCAAAAGTAAACACAGTATTATATTTTTTGAAAAATTGTATGATACTTTTGTTCACTATTATTAAAAGATTTTAAATCTGAAATTTTCGAAAATCAGTTATCTTTTTTTAAGTTATATAAAAAGGTCCTTTACTGTATCTCTCAAGCGGGCCTAGTGGGGGGGCACCATCTCTTCTCTCTCCATTATCTCTCTCTCGGCGCCGTCGCCGTGACTTAGGGTTGTCCTTTTTGTCGCGAGGAGATATTTCCTAGGCGGCTGAAGCTTTTCCTAATACGTTTTTCAGTCTCTATACGCGTCGTGAGGCCGCAGCACACACGGAAGTGAAATTTTATTCTTATAGCGTAATATCACGGTAATACGTTAACGTCGTAATACTCTCGCCGCTCTCTTCCATCTGCGCCGTGCTTTCGCCAACGAAAACAATCGAATAGAAAACGGAAAAACCACGAAAAATTATTAAACAGCTAAGAAAAGAAATTCTGGTGCCGACAGAAAGTGTGCTAATCATAATCCTAAAACGCATATAATATAATAATAATGTCTGCAATTGGTGAAACCGCTCAGAATGGCGTTTGCAAGCAGCGCCCATTGATTTGCTCCATTCTAGATCCCAGTAAGTGGTATTCCGCATTTAAAACGTATTAACCCCGAAACGAAACTCACCCCGAAATTCGAAATTCGAAAAAAGAAAAGAACTAAAACAACAACAAAACTAACCTCTGACAACTGTGGTATAGGGGGGTAGCTTTTAATAGTAACTGTAATTAAGGATTGTATAATTTGTGTAAATATATCCTACTGTAGCAGGTGGCTTCTCTGTATTGTAGTAACTTTTCATATTTAATTTCATTCTACTTTGGTTTATTTAATATTTCCACTTAATTTTCCTGTTAATTATTTGTTTATACGCTGCTTGCTTTTGTAATTAGACTGCTTTCTCTCTCCTCTTACCGCCTCTGGCAATCCTGGAAGCGCGCTTTTCAAACTTTTTTTTTTTAATATGCCGCCTCTGCACGCCATTTCCGTTTCCTTTTGTGCCATTTTCATTATCGTTTTCGCACCACGACTAACCGCTAACTAACGAAAATCAATATATCAATCGCCTATTTGCAGATGCCTGGTTCAAGCCCGAACGTTTGCACCCGCAAGGTAAGTTATCCAGTGACTGTCAAACTGCGCCAGGCGACTTGAGAGCGCTGCTTGACCGGCGCGGCAGTCCTTTAATGTAACTGTAAATAAGTGTTACTGTGTAACTGTACAATATCGCCAACTGTCAATATGCGTTATGATGTCATCGACAGCCACCCCCAAAAATTTCTGCGTTGTCCTTTTGTTGCTGTTGTCCGCTTTGTTTTGCTCTTTATTTTGTTGTTGCTTTGATTAATCCTACGACACAAATACATTCATATGCTAAGCTTTGTGTTCCCGCTGTTCTCCTTGCCGTGGGTTTTTTTGTGCACTTGTGCTAAGGCAAGCAGTGCGGCCCGAAAGTATGCCACATTATTCCGCATATCCTTTCGAGTGCTCTGCATTGTCTCTCTTTATGTGGGCGTATGTGTGCTATTTAAGAGTTTTTATTTGTTTTTCATTCGCTTTTAGGGGAATTTAAATGTATTGAAAACGTGCTTCTATGTTATAAAGTTTAAAATGCTGATAATTATTTTTAATAAACGTCTAGGACCTTTATTTAGTTACCATATTTCTTTAAAATAGAAAAGTTTCTTTCAACATATATATTATCTAAGGTGTGATATATAAAAACGTTAAAGTAATTTGACTTTTCCTGTTACTTCATTTGAGATGAAACTGTAATATCTTTAACTGTCCTTTTGTTACCTACAACCTTCGCAAAAAGCATCCATATATGACATATTCAGGGTTTATACAAGAATTTCTCAGAAATCGAGGTTATTTTTCCATTTCTGCACGGGTCTCTTTGTCCTGAAAATCGATAAATTAAGCCAGGCATGCATAAACGATGTAAATAATGTTTACAATTTATTTCCAAGGAGATTCCGTTAAAGGAAAGCTTAATGGATAATTTTTAGTACAGTATTCAGCGGACTCTGTTTATGCCCAGTTTTAGCCACTGATTTATTTCAAGTTTTATGCAGCTTTCACCCATGTTTTAAGGGGGTTGACTAAATATAATTTGCATTTTTATAGTGGTACTACACACGAGGGTAGCTCGGTAGGTGGCATATGCTCCCTTGCTCCTTCCCTCCCCCCTCTTTTAAGTTTTTGGCTGAAAGTCCAGTCGCATTGTAATTAGCCGACGTTTTGATATAGTTCAGTTACCCGGACAGGCAAACGCTTTGCACTGAAGCGGTGAGCGTTGAGAGGCGGCAACCGTAATCGGATCGCATGCTAAGCCAACCAACAAACTCTCCCCGACAGCCAAGCACTCGCAATTGCAGTGGCGGCCACAGTGGAGCCTCTATAACTTTAATCAAGTTTTACATATTTTAAAAACACTTTCATGTATTTTAAAGAGAAATTTTTATGATGTTTAAAAAAGAAGTAAGGTAATGAGTTGCCTGTAAAAATAAATTAGACGAGAATAAAGAAAATCTTACTAATTCTTTTTAACCAGATTATGTCCTCTTAGGGAAACCCACCTGTATAGGTACATAAATTCACAAAAAAAAGTACTTTTACCACTGCAAATTGCAAGCTGATATGGGGCGTCTGCCAGTTCCCCCGCCGGTTTCCCGCCAGGGGTCTTGCATGCAATGTGAGCTTAGTTTAAGCTACGCTCCAAACCTGCACTTTCTATAGGTGCTTATATGTCTATATTTTTATATAGTATGTATATTCTTTTAGTATACCATTTTTAATCAGCTTATGACTGGTGAAAATCATTCGCTGTTGCTGTGACTAATGCACCTTTTATGTGGCCTCCGTCTGAGTTTATTATAGCTAATCACTTACAGCTCGTTTGCTAATCATGCATTTAGTCTGTGCCTATATTAGTCATAATATAGTAGATGGACTTTGACAAACAAACAAACAATTTAATAAAATAGTGATTACTTTTATAGTTTAACACTATATATAGAAACTAAATAGTAATGATAAGATTTGATCATATTTAATTGATTTTATGGTTCTAGACTTCTGACAAGGGTATTTCAAGAAATCATATTTTTCACTAGCTTGCCACTCCCAAATTTTTGCAAAAATGTTCTCTGCCGCTTTTCTTTCTGTGCCATTCTTGACCAAAATATAATTTGCACGAGTGGCTCTAGACATCTAGAACCTGTGGCTTCGAGGGTTTTCTTTCGCCATTTCCTCGAGTCCAAAGCCCAAATTGGACATGGCCAAGAACTTAAGTGCCGCTTGCTGCGGACTGCCCACTGGGAGCACTCTCGGCTACTTGAATAATTGAGTCAGTCCAGTCAGTTGAGGAAGTCGGCCCACATTAGCATTATTTCTCCTTCCTTCGCCCGCCCACAAAGGAAAGTCAGCCAAGCGGCGTCAGAGTATTTCGATTGGTGAATGCCAAACTGTAAATATTCTCGTAATTACTGTAGCGGTAAAAATAATGATTAATCATCCATCGGCTATTGTATCTAGGCTGAAATCTGTCAGAATTTCACGCTTTTTGCTAGTCAAAATTTGGTCGCTAAATTAACATATTTATGGGAAGAATAAAATGTATTCCATTCAGCAGATATTTAATCTATATACTTTGTGAGGAACTGTTTTTTAATAAAGGTATTTTATTAATGATAAATAATTAAAATATATACAGTTAAAGGCATGACAAAATTTTTTACGTAAATATATAAACTATATAAGGATGTCCCGTCTTTAAACAAAGCCAAAGATACAAGGTATCTAATCAAACTGTCTTTAGTTCTTAAATATATTCACTTCTTTATTGTTGGAAATAGAAAAGAAATGAGTAATAACTTACTATATATTTCTCTTTTATAAGAAATTTGAAAAATTTCACTTTTCATAAAATCAATCTATTCATCTTTCAACCATTAATCATGGCTGAGATTCAGGTCAAATCTATGGCATACAAGAAAATTAATTTTAAACAAAAACAAATATATATTAAAAATGCATTTTTAGGGAATGAAATCAGGTACAGTTTTAGACGCTTTTTATCTAAATATTAAATACTAAGTCTAAGATAGTTATTATCTTATCCTACGGTCTTTAGTTCTCCCTTCCCCCAAATTTTTGCAACTGTCAGAAAAAGTAGAATGAGTAACGGGCTAGAAAAAGAGAAATGCTTACGTGCCGTGGACAAGTTTTCTTGTTGTGTTTATATGCATATAGCTTTTATACTTCCAGGCGAAATCGATTAGATCATCGACACGGCATTTTTCTTGACTTTGCCAATCTAGCACCAAAATATAATATATAAGTATTCGCACATGTACATTATGTATGTATGCATGCGATCAATTTGCATTCAAGTGCAAAACCCGAAATTAGCAACAAATGATAAGGCGCCAGAAATGACTTAATTCTACGGCTTCAGATAACTTGTCTGCATTGCAAGGCAGTATAAGAACGCTAAGATAATAGACCGCAAGTCATATGCCACAAAATGTTCTACTTATATCCTGTGACGTCATATCTTATCGTTCGAAATTTAAAAAGAAAGAATGGGGAAATTTAAATTTTGGGCGCTTTTAGACAAGCAGTGTAAACTGCTTGCGAATATCAAGCAGGTTGTGCCAAGCAGTACTAGCCCCAAAGCTAGAAACAGTTGACCTTGAATTCTGCAGCGTGAGAGCGAACTTGAGAGAAAGAGCAACAGCCAGTGAACAACTGTCATTGTTTAGGAAGCTCTCCAAAAATCTCACCTCTCATTCATTACTGCGTTCCCCTGGTCCACTTTCATTGCTCTCATCTTGTAGCCCCCTGTTCGTTGGCCCCCCTTTTTTTGGATGCTTTCTGCCCGGCCGGCGTCAACGACGTCTCTCGTTCACAGTTGCCGGCTAATTTTAGCCTTTTAGCTAAGTATTTCAGCCATTCGTTGTTGGTGTTGGCATTCCCTTTGTAGTTGTTGCGGTTTAACATTTAAAGATTAAGGCGTAGGCTGCACTGGGTAGCAAGTCACGCAGTTGGATTAGAAAAAGATCAGTTGGGGACTGAAATTATTTGTAAATTTTAATAGACAAACATTTTAAAAATATTTTTTAATTAAATAAAAATGATATATTTAACCTTATTTCGACTAGACCCTTTAACTTTCCACCTAAGAAGGCTTCACTGTATTATTAATTAGGAACCAGTTCACATAAAAAATCCTTGCTTAACGGCAGCCCTGGCCGAGACCTCTGAGTTTGTACCACGTGTACCTGATCGGTTCAGATTCCTTTTATCCTCCTCTCCTTTTAACGCACCTGGATGGTCCCTCGCTCTCCCCGCTCCTTAGACCATGATCTCTCTTACCTGTTCACGCTGCTTGCCGAGACATGTTCGAAAAGCAGTCGTCTACCTAAACTGCATTTTGAAAATGTGTGCATGCTCGCTTAATGGGCGACAACTACATTAACAGCTACAACAAATGCGTGCTGGTTGATAATAAAAACGTGCAGTTCTCTCTCTATCTCTCTGTTTTTTCAGGCTTTCAGACATCCCTCTCTCTACCTTTCTCTCGGAACCGTTCTATTTGCAATTCACCATAAGCAGGGAAGAAAGACCCTCTGCCCCTAGTTCCTGTCTCTGTCCCTGTATCTCTCATTGTCCCTTCGGACTACAGCTATAATCACAATATTAATGAATGCACTGAATTATACCATGTCATTAAAAGGCCAAATTCATTAATGAAATTTTGATAATATATTATATTATTAGATAATTAAGGTGAAAATTCATCGATCTTTTATCAGTAAAAAACAGCATGTAGAGGTATCATCCTCTTGTGTGGTCTCCTCTTAACAATACATGCGGAGTAATGAATTAGTAATGAATGGTGCTGCAGGGTAATTAGAGCCTTAGTTAGTCCCTTTTTTAAATAAAAAAATCACCGAAACTTGTCTATATTTTTTAAGAGTATTACAGTTACCCTTTAGGCGATTCGCCTTAGCGTTCTTAAACCCTTGACCGCTGCTGTACTCTGAGTGGTACCTGCGTGTGTATTTCGCTACAGATGTGTGTGTAGGCATGAGTGTGTCGCTTTGCCCTGCGCCAAGCTGAGCGCATCTGAAATTAATTGTAGTTTAGTTGATGTACGGACTTTGACAACGTCACATTGCCCCAGAGACGCGATCGAGAAAACGAGAAGCGCGACAACGAACAAGGGTAATCGCTAAATGCTCCTTTCAGCACCGCGAGTGTGCGTGTGTGTACTGTGTACTGAGATGTCAGCTGTTTGAACTCTTCGGATGACCTGCACTTGAAGTTGACAGAAAACACGGATCCGCGACTTTATCATTGTCGCGGCACAGCATCCAAATTTACCCCGCCACGCCCGCGGAATTTCTCTCGTGTTTTTTTCGTGCGGATACTTTTCTAATTATATAACTTGGATAGGTGCCCTAAACTTTCGGGATATTGTAAATGTGTAAATGTTTCTACAGTGGTTGCCCGAAAATCGGATATTCTAAAGGATTTTATTGTCTTAGTGCTGTTGGTTTACCCATGGAATTTTCCAGTTTCATATTTCTGTTCGTAATTGAAATACGGAAAACATACAACAGTATTTGAAATATAAGAATTTCAACAGTTGTAAACAAATATTTAAAAACAACAATAAATTATGTGTCTGATTGAGGGTTTGCCTTAGAGAACCCTAGATAATCTTGGTACTTTACCAAACCCCTGCGTATTAAGGAATTTCCTTTAGCGAGCGACCACTGTATCAGATTCAATATCAAGACGTGCACCCTAGGCTCTACACCGGTTATCGCCGTCAAGTAAATAAATCGGGAGTGAATGAAATAATATTATTAATCCTATCCTATTATCTTGCCCCGTCGTCGTTTCCATATCAGTTCCGCTGCTGCGATTCCGATTGTGAGGAGTGCGAGGAACTGTCGGCGGTGACGGCGATTCTATATCTCTCGTCTAGGTCGGATCCACGATCGGTTTTGGCTCGCGAACACCGCGATCGTTCAGTTGTACGCAGACGGTTAATGTTAATGCCCGGCGTCGTTGCATTCGCATTTCCTCGATCCGTGAACCGCTCGAAAGTACTTTCGCCTCAAAAGATTCTTCTTTCTCTTGCAGTCGAGTGGCAGAAGGCTATATAGTGATAGAATTTAAACCATATATACTCAGTTAGCGTAAACACATACACACAATATACAATGGCTGCTGGTCTGGAAACACTGCAGGGTCTGCTGCAATCGCTGGGCGAACTCAAAGATTTGCCTCTGAATCGCGAGTCGTGTAAGTAAATTGTTGAATAAAAATCAGATCAAAAAGTATATGTACATTCATATATACAAACATCAATCTTAAGTGGTTGGGGTTTTTGAGTGTGAATATGAGGGCGACCGCATGGTCAGCTGAAAATTAAATAAAACATTGAATTTCCCTAGGGGAAATTTCTTTTATTTTTTCCTTGCTCTTTCTCTGTTCTTTCCTCTCTTTTTATCACTCTCTTTCTGTCCCCTTGTGCTTTGTTTCTAATTGCAGCTATAATTTATTTATAAATATTCTTTTTTGTGTGTCTTAGGAAAAATGTGGGAAAAGTATATCGGCTTTTAAGGTTGACACGTCGGCTTTCTTCCCTTTGGCAATTGAATAATTGATTAGATTGTGAAATTCTGAATTAAACCAAGGTTGATAAGCACTCTTCGCATGATTAATAACATTTAGTTGCACTTTCATTTATGATTTAGCTAGAAAAAAGCTTCGTCACTTGGCTTTCAATAGTGATTTTGTACTTAGATTAATCTAAAGGGTGTTTGGAAGTGATTAATGTTGGGACCAATAAAACTATTTCCAATCTGAGGGGTATGTTTTCCCTTATCAGGTCTGTTTTACCCTGTGGTAACATTTGTGTTGATAAGGGCACAAAGTCTTAAGTAATTTGTCATTTCTGGAGCTTTAGCTGCTTTCAGAGTGTATCCTAACCCTTAAGATATAAATTTAATTTCAAAATATTTTATTAAGTTTTATAACAACAATGTATGAGCTACTTTTTTATTTACAACTTGTACAGGGTTTTTAAAATAAGTTTTAAATATCAAAATATTAATAAAGCTCTATAAATGTTACCGCAACTGTATTTCTGTCTACCCGATTCTTTTCTAATTGCACAAATATTCCCTTGTTCTTGATAGTTTTTGTTTTGTTTTCGTTTTTGTTGGTCCTTTCTGCATTTTCTATATTTCTTTTAATTGTTTAATAACGTTTTTGGCTTATGCAATTGTATAGCATGATGGGCTTCCTGACAATGTCAGGTGCACACAATTATTGCATTTATTTGTGTGTTTATTGGCCAACATTTGGGGAATTATGTCAGCGAAACTTGCGCTCCCCCTTCGTGATATCATTTTAAGCAGAGCTTACTCATTCAAACGCGCCAAAAAAAGCGAAAATAAAAACGCAAAATCGTTAGAGGTGATTGGGGTTGGAATTCAAGTGTATAGGGATGATGTCACAACACTACAAACGCTTTTCGCATTTATCCAACGCAGTTTATTGCGTTTTGAGCCTAGTATGGAAATGGAAAACAGTTGGCGTAGAATTGTTGACAAGCAGTGCATTGAACCTCCCCCCAAGATAAGCATAAGCAGTGTGTAAATCTCCGCGCGGATTCAAGTGTAGATTTAATTTATTGATTTAAACTTGTGTGTCTTAGCATTTCCCCCATTTTCGCCATTGTTGGTCACGCTCCGGAGCCATGATTCACAGTCAGTCGAAGTCGCCGCCGCAAACCACAACCCCACCCACTACGTCACGCGACGTAAGGCGGGCGACGTAAGTCCAATCCGCTATCTGCAACTGGGGAGCCGAAACGCGAATCCAAGTTCGTGTTCGAGGTTGACACGTTTGCTGACATATTCGCCCGCCGCCTCCGCCTACTACTTCACCCCCTACAGACCGCTCGTACATTGTTGTTGTTATTGCGCGTTATCTTTTACTTTCAATGCGGATCGTTGACGCACCCGCTCTCTTCCACTCTCTGCCACTCTCTCCGGATGTGGGACTCTCTCTTCCTTAGTGTACAGTGGCTCGAGTTGCTGAATTATGTTCGAAATAATTCAGAATAAAATATTAACTTATAAGTTTAGTTTTGTAAGCCTAAGATGTCGGTGTCAAGTTCTTCTTAATTCCCCCCAAAAAGATTTACATTTTCATTTCCAAAATATCACTCTCTGAAGAACTAGTAGATTCGGTTCCCAAATGTCCCCACTGTGCAACTGCTTGGCGCTCGCTCCCACTGCTTTTGCTACGGTTCCAGAAAACTTGTTTGCTGCCACTCTGTCTCTCGCTCGCTCTCTAAGGCCCCAACACTCGCTGTCCCGCTCATGCTGCCCAAGCAGCTCCCTAGCAAATTGGAGGCTTGTTGGTTTAATTTGTGCTCAAACTTCTTCCAGTTCTTTTGCTGCGCTCGTGTCAGACGGTCGGCCGAATCGTCTCCCCGTGCGATAGTGTGTGTGCGAGCTCAGCGACTAACTAACTTTCAGAGCTGTAATTAAGCCTAGACACGCGAATATTCGTCACTTTGCATACATTTTGGCGCCAAGCTAGTAACGGTTCAGACCAATTCGAATTAACCAAAATGGCAGGCGGCAGCAAGCGCTACTCACGCAACAATTCCAATGGCAACTTCCAGCCACTGCCCGAGCGCGGACCAGGTAATACAATGGAAAAAAATCGGGAAGCTATCTCTATCTCCTCCGCTGGCGCTTATCATCCAGCCAGGTGATGATGATGGTCCACGTTGTCCACTTTGGTTTAGGGCGACGACAGCGTGCCAGCTAGCTTCTTATCTACCGAATAAAAAATATTTATTGGCCTCGTAGCAGTGATTGCTGCTGCTGGCAGCAACGTCAGCAGAAGAGCAGCGTCAGCAGCGCCAACGTGGCCGAAATATCAATAAAAAAAAATCAGAAGTCCAAAACCTGACATAAAACCATTGCTGAACATCAAAGTTTTTTTTTCATATTTCCCCCATTGTCAGTCAGTGCTAATTATTATATAAATTTCAAGATTTTGTTTTGCCACGTTGAGAACAACGCTTGGTAACAAATTTTCGCTCATCATCATAATTCTAGCTTGTATTGGCAATTTTGTTTAGAAATAAATTAATATACACGGCAAGTACAATGTTATCAGCTTCCCCGATGTGGTCTTATCTATGCAGTTTTTGCTGGCACAGGTAATACATATACATATATATATTTTTTTTTATTCCTGCTGCACTTCACTTTCGGCCAAAACTCGTTTCAAGGCAAAATATAAACCAGTTCCCTACTCTCGATCACCACCATCCTCAACATCATCATCGGCTCTTTTGTTCATCTCGAGTTGCAATTGTACCAAAGTCTTGGAATCGGATCCAATTGATACTTTGGTAACTTTCTCTCGCGAGGGACAGAGAGAGCTCTTTAACTTTAACCCACTTCAGGGCTCAACATATTGTATGTGTTGTGTATGTTGCCATCTCATCACCAGTAGTGTCTCCTTTCTAATTTATTTTCCCGGGTATTTACATAATTCCATTCAGATCGTGTCTCTCTGGGTTCCCAACGTTAGACAAATTCGAATCTGAATCCGAATCCGAGCCTAAAACAAGTTTAACCAACTTTGTTGTTGCAGCAGGTCTCCAGCGGGACCATAAGTTACGTTTTATTTGTTTAGGTGTACATATATTCTTTATTAAAATGTCACCAAATGCGGATGTTATGAAATTTTAAATTATGTATTTAGGTAATCATTTTTCGCCTAAAGATTGAGGTAATTAAGTTCTTTTAATAAAGTTTTGAGGTGAATCAAACCGGTAAAATTTTGAGACTTTGAATAAGGTTTTAAAACCCTGCTATAGGGATATGTATCCTAAACTAAAAAGTCTTGCAAAAGTGTAAAAGATGACCGATATTTCCAGTACTTCAGCTTTAAATAAGTGTTGGAAAAAAAGTACAGGAGAAGTTTCTCTTGAAGGATACGTACCTAAGCTGCGAGAAATGTTTTCAATACCTATGAATAATAAAATATTTTTTAAATTAATTTGTAAGAGTTTTTAAAATAGTAATTATAAGGTAACATTTTTGTAGTAGAGTTAATGAAGATATACTTCTTTAATTAAATTTATTTTCTAAGTCGAATAATCTTAAATCTTCCTCAAATACAAAAATACCCAGTTGTGTTTTATATAAAAGATTTCAAGCTATAACTTTGATTGATTGTTGATCATAAAGATAGCCTATCTTAATTACTTTATAGGCACTATAGCACCTTTCTCCCCATACAAATCAGTTCACATTAATCCCCACCTATCAATGGGCAGCAAACAAACAAATCCAATAGTTCCAGCACTTGAAGGTGTATTTATAGAATCTTCGCTTGTTTGAGTATCTTAATTGGGTTAAACCCAGACGCCATGGGGGCATCGACTTCTTATCGCTAAATCCGAATGCCAACTAGTAGCGCCGATGAAAGCGAATGGAGCGAAGATGGCAAAGATATGGCGGTCAATAGAGGAAGTGTTTACGTCAGCGGTTGTGTATATCCGCGGGATATATTCCGGCACGAGCTGGAGGCGAATATTTAAATCGATTCTTAGGCGTGTTTCGATTCATTTCCGTTCCACACACTTGGACACTCTTAGGCGCCGCCGACGCCGCCACTCTTCTCATTAGCATTTTCTCTTCTAGCTCTCTTACGTTTTCCGGCTGGGTCCGGAAAATCTGAACTCTTCCTCTAGCCATTCTTTTATACGTTCCGCTAAATAATATTTCTCTAGTGTGTAGAACTTGGCAACGGACGTCAAACGTCGCACCGCGAACGAACCGCGATCCGCAGGAAAAACGGAAAAACCGAAAGCAGAAAAATGTCGAACAAATTGTGTGAGTGAACCCACCGAACACGAGTGTTGTTGGTTGGTAGTTGGGTTTAGAATAATATGAAAAGCTATAGAGGTGCAGGTAGAACAAGAAATGAAAATGCCAACCGATAATTACCAGCTAAGCAGCTGGGGCAGCCGTGCAGCTCGAATCCATTGCAGAGATTCATCTATTTATCTCATAGATTGCATAATTGCCGCCAGCTGAAAAGATATATCTACACATATGCGTATGCCTGTGTATATTTTGGTATCTACTTGCCGTCCACTTTATCTCTTTTTTGTCTTTTCTGTGAGTGTTTATGAGCGCTATAAATTGGGAAATGAAATGAAAATCAAATGTGTATCTGTAAGATTTTCTACCTCAAACAGTTACTAATGAATCAAACCCGTTGCTTATCCTTTCAGTGGAGTCGCTGATCTACTGGCGCGATGTGAAGAAGTCCGGCATTGTTTTCGGCGCCGGCCTGATCACACTGCTGGCCATCTCCAGCTTCTCGGTGATCAGTGTCTTTGCCTACTTGTCGCTCCTCGCTCTCTTCGGAACTGTGGCCTTCAGAATCTACAAATCCGTGACACAGGCCGTGCAAAAGACAAACGACGGACACCCCTTCAAGTGAGTTGATTAAATTAAATAATAAATATATGGAAATAATTAATTAAATTGTACATTTTTTAGAGAATACCTGGAACTGGATCTGACGCTGTCGCAGGAGAAGGTGCAGAACATTGCCGGCGTGGCTGTGGCACATATCAATGGCTTTACCGCGGAGCTGAGGCGTCTGTTCTTGGTTGAGGATCTCATCGATTCGATCAAGTTTGGCGGTCTTCTGTGGGTGTTCACCTACATCGGTGCCTGGTTCAATGGCATGACTTTGGTCATCTTGGGTGAGCTTCTAGATTAACCATATTAATACAAACCTGGTTAATAACCTATTTGATTTACCCGCACAGCCTTTGTCTCGCTGTTTACCTTGCCCAAGGTCTACGAGAACAACAAGCAATCGATCGACACCTACTTGGATCTGGTGCGCAGCAAATTGACAGAGATCACCGACAAGTAAGTGTGGACCCTTAAGATCCTTTATATATATATATACTGATTACTTGATTTCCATTTAATTCAGGATCCGAGTGGCCATTCCCCTTGGCAAGAAGCCAGTGGCTGCCGCTGCCGAGTCTGACAAGGACAAGTAAAGAGATACCGCAATTAGCTACAGCAACAACAAGAATAATACAATGTTTATTTATTTATTAAGCTTTAATTTTGAATGGTTTTAATATTCATCCAGGCATTAAATAAATAAAAAGTCTTAGCGGCAATGTTTACATATTAATTGTATAATTGCAATCTACATCTACAATCGATAATTGTAAAGCAAATTTCAACCCAAACTTATCAACCAATAATAACTTGTAGCAGTTGCAAACATTGTCCAACGTGTCTTTAAGTTTTTAACGAACGAAACAAAAACATAAAACAAACAAAAAAACCAAGAAACATAGTGAAGAGTGAAAAACAAGATCATATATAGGCGCAGCAATGCAATTAAAACATTTTCCGAGTTCCAGTAAATTTCAATTCAAATTAAACATGATTTTTTTAGTTTTCTATTATTCTGAACCTTCTTTTTTAATTAATTAAATCTTTGCTTTAGTTTTAGTTTTACTATTGTGTTGATTTTTTTGTATAAAACAACAAGAAGAACTAAGAAGATTACTCTTAAAACAAACAAGAAAAAATCAAATAAAAAATGAAGTAAAAAAAAATCCACAACTAATGATTTTTGTGTTTTCTAGCATTTTTTAATAAAAAAGAACAACAAAAAATATTTATACATACATAAAATAAGTAAGCTGATCCGTAAACCATTAAGCACGCAACTCATCTCGACGAATGCTAAATGGTGGCCTAAATGGTGGACCAAAGGAGGGAGCTTCAAGTCTTTATTTTGGCGTGAATCATAAAATAAAATCAAATCTTAATCGTAAAATAATAATATGATGAACTTCGAGCAGCTTTACCGCTTCATTTTGCATCAAATGGCCTTGTTTCATAATTGTACAATTAATTTTTAAGCATTTTACATGGAATTAAATCAAATATTTAATGCAAATTTACATTTGTTGCTTCAAATGTTCATTATTACTATTATTACTCTGTAACTCTTTGTTGCTTGATTGTTGAGAGATCTTTGAGTTTGAGTCGAGACCCACACATCTTGATATATATGCGTGTGCTGTACTGTATTTTAGGCGTTCTTCTAAACCAGACTAACATACATACATATATACCAATAGATATTTTTGCAAATTAATACACTCGAAATATATATATATATATATGTATACAAAATGAAAGTGAGAAACAAAATCAAGACATCGTCTGAAGAGAGAACGAAATGAAATTTTTAAGTGCAACCAACTTTTCGAGGGTTTTTCTTTAGTTTAGTGCAACTTTACATACACACCTATGTAATCGCAAAAGAAAAGAAAAAAAAAAAACAGAAAAGAAAGAAAGAAACAGCAGCAACAGATAACACAAATATGTAAGTTTGCTATGAATAGAGATCGAGATAAACAAAAAAAAAAACACAAAAGAAGCGCGCTCTAAACGTATTTAATTCTATGAATGAGACAACAACAGCAACAGCAGTTGGCTATGATCGTAAAGTTTCAATAAAAATAAACTCTTATAAAAGTATATTCCTTCAAGTATTGTTTTATTCGTAGATGGTGGGTATTAGTTTCCTTCAGTACCAAACCTCAGGAATTATCGAGGATTTAACCCATTTCGAATGAATTCCGAAGGATTTTCGGATGGAATTTGTTCAGAGCCTGACTACATAGTAGGGAATTCGAAGTTCCTTAGGAAATCATTAGGCATTTCCTGCGGAATCCCCTAGGAAGTTCTTTCTTCTTTAGGAATTTCTCCGGAACATTCCTAATTTCGAAAGCCGAACGGAATTTAAGCAGTAAAACAAGAAAGAAAGCTAACTTTGGCCAGCCAAAGTTTGTATTGCAGGTAACAATTAAAATATATCATAACTAAGCCAAAAATGCATT
>VNKB01002516.1:4200-15514 GCA_008042735.1 Drosophila leontia | reverse complement strand
GCGAACCGGCAAAGTGTTTATTTGCACTCGTGGCATTTGTTGTTTAATTTTTCCCCCCTTTGTTAAGCCACAATTGTGCAATCAAGCGGAAAGACGAAGTGAATGAACACATAAGAAAAGGATTTTCCCAAAGAAAACTCCAAGAAGAAGAGGAGAAAGACGAGGCAGAGAAGGAAGTTGCAGACGACAAGTGTCAAAATAAAGAAAAATCGAGATGAAAAGCGCAAAAAGGCAATAAGAAAGTGACGACACAAAAACCTATAAAAACCAAGAAACAACAACAAAATATAAGACAAATCTTCAAGGACGTATGCCAAGGTAAACACACACATTCACATGGAATCCAAAGAAGGAGAGAAATAAAAGGAGAGATGAAGATGGGGGAGGAGGAGGAAAACGAGACACAAAAAATAAGTAAAAGTAGAAGAAGCAAAGCGGCTAAAGAAAACGCGACCTGTTTGATGGCAACACACACACACACATACCCAAAAGGAGATGTGAAAAGCAAGTGTAGGAAAAACTCGTTTCGAAAGGGAGGGGGAAAACCCCACCAACAAATCAGGAATAACTCGAGTAACAAAATGTAGGTAAGTTTTATACCGTCCCTCTTCGCTCATGTTTTCTTTTTCATGGGGAAGGAGGACAACATAAAATTTAATCAAAAGGCAAACGTTTGAAAATGTGCCAAAGAAGGAGTAAGGAAAATAACAAAAAATAAAAAAAAGACATGAAGGAGGCGTAAAGCAGACGACGACGAAGACGTGCGCGTAATGTGGAGTAAAAGCCAGTTTGATAACGGTCTATGTGCATCGCTCTCTCTCTCCCTCTCTATCATATGTGTGTATGTGTGTGTATGTATATTGTCTAGCCTAGATTTACGGACATAAATTATGCAAGAAATGGAGCAGACAGCGAAGCTCTGGAGAAAAGGAGGACACAAGAACCATAAGGAGCCGGCGAACACACGAAAAAGGAAGAAAAGTCAAAGACAAGACAAGGTCAAGGTCTCTATTAAGCACACTCTGTGCTTTGCTTTTTCCTTTCCAGCCTTTTACTCACTTCTCAAAGCAAGAATAACAATAATAATAAACCTTAATAATAATGCTAATAATACGAATAATAATAGTAATAGGAAATAACTCAAAGGGAGGGAATATTAAAACGCGTTCCCTTAAAGAAAACAGGTTCTTTTTCTAATGTCTTGCCCTTTTTTCGATTTTAATTTTTACCTGCCGTTTTCGCTACCTGTTGCAGTCCCAACAACAACCGCAACCGAAGAGTAAAAACTGAAAGTCACTTTAAGGGAACCCCAAAAGTCTAACCCTCCTTCAATCGTCGACATCCTCAGTTTCTCCATTAGACCATCCTAAGACCCGAAGACAATCGTACACCTGTGTGTCAGGGTAAGCAGATTGTAAAGTCAATGGGCTCAATTTATTTTCGAGTCACCCTATTGTTGGTGTGATGTAACCCCAAAAAACTATAAAAACAAAATGGGAATGAAGAAAGGTAAAGAGAAAATGAACAAACCTAAAGAGTTCTAATCGTAGTACCCATAGGAAATGGAAAGTTTTAAATAGGAAAATCAGCACATAGTTATAAAGAAATTGTGGAATTAGATAAATTTTAAATTTAATAACATTTTCTATATCAAAGGGTTGTTTCGACATTTATTTGCAGAGCCTTAAAGTCAAAAATTAATGGTATAAATAATTTTTTCAAAAAGGAAGTACTTCGAATGGTTCCAATGGATCCCTATAAAACTGTAACCAAAAATTAATGTATGTATACTGATATAAGGATTACAATTGAAAACAGATTCTTTTTTTTTAACAAAAGTTATGCATTCTTTGAAAATACTCTTAAACCAGTTTGACTGAACCTCATGTGAATGAATGGATAATTTCTTCATTTTTAAAAAACTTCCCTCTCTACGAAGAAACCACAGAAACCATTCTTAATTGTCATGGGAGCGAAGCACAGAAACGTTCTCTTTCTAATTCACTTCCCGCTCTTTGAGGGTTTGGATATTTTTTGATGTTTTTTTTTTTTTTTGTAATTAATTCTACGCACTTGCGCAACAATGTCGCGTTCGCTATAATTTCAAGCCGAATCCACGCACTGGGCTTTCAAGGTCTAATGAGTTTGTTGCCACCAGACGAGAAACCATCGGCTAAAATGAGCCAGGCCGAAGAAAAATTATAATCATCATTGAAATAAATGATTAAATTGCTGTGACTACAGTGCGCTTCATACCATAAGCCACTCTGAAGTATTGGGTTCTTGAAGCTAAGAAACCTAATGATTATTAGCAAACTTATTTTATAATTGTGTGATCTTTTGTTGAATTTGATTATTAAGTTTTAACTTTTTTGAAAGTCTGAAATGAAAGTCTAAAAAAAAATTAAAGACTTGTAAAATTAAAACCCCAATACCATGTAGTACTTTACTGTAGCTCTTTCGCTTTTTTTTTTGTGACGCACTGTGGGCATAATTCTTTTGGTTCATTATTATAATTGTAGTTGGTGCTTTAGGCCTACTGCCTGGAACAATCAACTTCTTGGCGATCTTTAACACCTGCGGGGGGCGAGAAGTGAAGGGGCAGGCGGTTTCCCATCCGGACAAACTTAAGTTCAAGGCCTTTGCTAATATTTCAAAGAAGCTCAGCTTTAGCTGGGATTGATTTGCTGTTTGTCGTTTTCCCTTCTTTCTTTCTTTTAGTTTTGGCAAGGTTTTGGTGATTAATTAGAGTTAATTACAATGTCGTCCAGGCGAATATATGTTTCGCAAGGTTTTGCTTATAACTTATACAATCTCCCCAACGAAATCGCAAATTGTAAAACGATTACATAAGCCTTTAATATGAATGAATTGGGACTGGGACTGAGTCTGTGCCTTGTTTCGGTATTTATTTGAGGTTTTTTGTTTTATTTCATGTGTATATACGGGTGCGAGATGAGCTCATTCGTGCTTAGGAGGTAAGACGAAGAGAAATATATGAATATTGAAATATAATATAGGGGCAGGCAGTACGCTTGGGGTGTCATCATTAAGTTTTCTTAGCCCGAAAAGTTCTTTGAACTGAATTGCTTAATGGTGCTGTTGGTTGGCTAAGAGCAAAACATTGGATTGGGTAAAAGATAAGTTGATGAAAGGTAGAAAAAGGTTTAGAAGACTTGAATTAAAAGGAATAATATGTATTAAAATAGTTCAATAATGAACTATTAAGCAACTCTCTTGGTATGATTAGGATTTATATTACATTGCAATTAACATTTGGAATTTGGAAAACAGAGGAAACGCATCTGTGCAAGAGGAGTGATTGCAGTTGCTATTTAAGACCCCGATGAGAAATAGAATGTGAACACATAACAAGTGCGTGCGGGGCTAAGACATATAGCACACACGCGCCGCTCTCTCATACAAAGTGGTGTTGCTTGCCAGATATATATCTGGTGCACTCGATTTCTTAATTGAATTTGGTCTAAAGCACACTACTAAGCCAAAACCGAAGCACGAACTAGAGAAAAACGCATTAGGGGAGCACAGCTGATGATGTTGCTGCTGCTGCTGTGCGGCGACTTTGCGCTAATAAGGTTATTATAAAATAATAATTACAAACCGAACTAAGGAGGCGGAGGGAGAAGGAAGTAACGAGAAAGTCGCTGCACGCTGATTAGCTTTGTGGCTACCGACTTGAGGAGAGTCCCGACTTAGGCTGCCAACATACATATATTTGTATCTATATCCATGGCTGTTTCTTGCATCTGTAGCCGTGGATGGATGGATGCTGATTAGGCATCAGCTGCAGTGGCAGCAAAGCGAAACCGAAATCAAGCCAGCACGTACACGAAAGTGTTAATTGCAAATGTACCAAGATGCCAAAGTTGGGGTTACCCGGGGGGGGGCCACGAAAGGGGCCTTCCAGAGGTGCCAATATGTTACGCTGCGCTGGCAAACCCAGTTGATGCTCTCTTTGGTCTGTTTTCTAGATAGACTTAAAGTGAGCTTTATAATTAAAATTTTTTTTTTTTGGTTTGGAAACTGCAGACTTTTCTGTCGAAAATTAGGCAATATTTAACACAAAGCTTGATACCCCTTCTTCGTTCATATTGTTTTTGTCAGCTTAAGCGAATCTTGTTCGCATTGGATATCTTGGAGGCCAAAGAATTAAAAGGAATATCTATATTTAAAAAAATGTATCCTTTTATACATGTTCCAATAAAAGGTCCCCTTGAGAAGTCCTCAAAGGATACGACCTCTTTTATAAACTAATGTAAGCTTTTCAATTAAAGAATGTTGTCAGCTCAAAGAAACTTGTTCGTCCAAAATTAACTTGTGTGCTCAAGAGATCCACGTTAAATATATATTAATGCTTAAATACGTAGTCTTCTTATTGGAACTTTCCATTCGAAAGGAATCGGATCGTAGGGCCTGCGGCGCATGTGCAACTTGGGTTTCCAGTGTCTATAAGGAAACAACTGGGCGACCGTCGAGCTCTGTGGCTCGGCCCATAAATCGATGATCGGCAATTGGATTATGGTGGACGGATTGGTGGCGACCAGAGGCGACCGCAGGGTGAAGGCGGGGGCACGAAAAGAGAGAGTGCCACACGCAGGCACAACCAGAGGCGTCAACGAACCGGTTTGCGAAGGGTCGTCGCCGTCGTCGTCGCGGAGAAGTCGCATACGCGTCAGCAATAATTAATCAATCAATAATTGAGGCAGCCCAGGCACCAACACCAGTACCCCCAACACACACACACTAGCACTTTAACGCGCACACACACAGTGGCAGAAAGACAAATCCAGACGGTGAGTGAGAGAAACGTTCAACTAATGACAGGGCATACAAAATGGCCGACACATAAGCCCATTAAGTCCGAGCAAACAGACATCCGGTGACCATCCAGTATGCGAGCAAGTGTTTCAAAGGGAAGGGGCAAGGCTTAACCTAACCCCCGACCTCTTGATTAATCGAAATCCGCTCAATAAGCTAGGGCTTATCCAAAAAAAAATGACTGCCTGCGAAGAAATCTTTGTCCGAAAAAGAAGAATAACCAATCAACTTACTTTCTTCGCTCTCTTTTTGTTCGATGTTGCAACTTTTGCTTTTCTCTGGCACTATTATAAATGCGGTATTTTGATTTTTTAAGCTCAAGACTTGAATCGTTTAAAGATATAATTTGTATTTAATTCAATATATTCTAATTCATTTTGTATTTATGGATACTACATTGGTGTTTTATTCTTCCGCGATCAACTTACTTTCTTTTGGCTGTAACTTTTGCTTTTCTCTGACACTAAATATTGGGTATTTTCTTGTTAACAGTATTTTTGGGGGATATTTATTATATATTTTTCTTTTGGTATTATTCTATCTCTCTTCCTTCCTATTTATTTGTATTCCTTCTTCTTCGTTTGGTATATCCGCTATTTCTGCACTTTTTACTGGCGTTTCGCGACGTTTCGAAAATTTTGTTTTTGTATTGTGTTTCTTTTTCTTTTCTTTTGATTTTAGTTTAGCGAAAACGGAACCCACATGTAAATGGCGAAGACGAGACGAAAGCGGAGACGGCGAGAAACAAAAGGCGAAGCGCACAGGTAACGTTGCGACTGTGCATAAAAATCGAACTGAACTGAAACCAAAGAAGAGCAAGAAAAAAATTCCAAAACCCAAGTTTTGACGCTGCCGTCGCCGCCGCCGCTGCTGCTGCCGACTATGGTTGGTGTTGTTGTTGTTGTCGTTGCGGCCGCTTTACCTGTAGACCGCTCTGTTGAATCCCAGAGAAGACCGAAGACTTTCAACGTCGCTTCGCTCGGTTCGGTTTCTTTTCTGCTCGCTGCCAACGTCGACGTCAACGCCGGCGTCGCTGTGGTTAAACGCCGGCGGCGGACAACAACAACAAGAAGAGCGGCTCAGCTTAGCGTGGCCCGTTCAGCTTGGCTTGAGACAGTCGCGCACAGGTGCAAGCGGGATAGCAATACCGCCTCGATCCTCTTCTCACAGCATGTGCTAATGTATATGTTTGTCCACATACAGGTAAGGGTAATTTGTGTGAGTGTGTGTGTCCCTTAGGTAAGAAAAGAAAATGTGTCCGACTTTGGCGAAACAGGTAGACCGTTCACATGCCGGTTGTTGTTGCTGCTGTTGCTGCTGTTGCTGTTATGTCTCATGTTATTGTTGCTACTGTTGTTGAGTGCTGTTAAGTGCTGCTGATGTTGATATTATGTTGCTAATGCTGCTGCTCTTAATTTAAAGCTAATTAAGTGTTTGCAGTGTACATTTCTTAAAATAAAACACTTGAAATTATTCGATTAGATCGCTCCAAGTACCTAGTTCTTATAATGATTCTGGTAACTGGAACTAAAGTATTTGTTACTCCTCCCAATGTTGCTGATCTAAAATGTCCCATGAGTGTCGCTAAGTTGTTGCAGTTGTCACATCTACCGATACATACATATTCCTTGCTAATATTGTTTCTCATGTTTCTTCTGTTATTACCTGCTGTTAATGCTGTGTTTTCTGCTGTTACCGGCGCCCGGCAGAAGCGACCGAGCGGCGGGACTTCGTTTTTGCGGCTTAAATGCGCACACCTCAATACACACACAGACACACACAAGCGAATACAACAAGAGTCAACGCATTAGGGTGCCTCAACATATTGCAAATAAATTGACTTCTGGATAATACCCAAATAAACGGAAAAGGACACAATGGCAAACGCGTGGCGACCATAAAAGCCGGGTTTACAGAGTGCGTTCTGTTAATTGAATAGCAGGGAAAATCCCCAGAGAACCCTATTAAGATCATTTTCAAGCGGGGTTTTTATATTCGGACCCAAAAGGAATATTTTCTTTATGATTTGTAAAGAATACGTGATTATAAAGGCAATTTGTCTATAGATCAAGGCTGTCTATAGCTAGGATAAACACTATTTTAAAAAGAACACACATTTTGAAAATATTGAAACATTGTTTTGAAGTTTTAAATAAATCAAATACAATTTTTCTGTCCATCTAAGAAATAAATTAATCATGCAATATAAATTCAAATTCTTTTTCGAGTAAAGATGATATATTGAAAAATAATAATATATTGATAAAAAAGAAATTTGTATTCACCCAAGTTATATAAAAACCTTTAAAAATCTCTGTTATTGTTTGGTACTAGATTTTCCGAAATCCTGAATGAGAAATACTCAAATAATCCCCTTTTAAAGTGGACTTGAAACAATTAAGGAATTTAAGTTATTTCACCTCGATCACCCTACCATAATACCTGCCCGCATGCATACACAGGTAAATGCGAGAAAATAAAAAAAAACAGCGAACAGCGTTTATGCATATGGAACGCAGACACATAAGCGACAAGAAAGCATACGTCATACAGTGAAATTTGTATGTGGAAAAATACGCCGCGGCGGCGACGACAACAACGAATGGCGATTTTTGCGCGTGAGTAATTTGTTGACTATGAGTGTTGTGAAAAAGAGAGATGAGGGGCAATATAGTAGTGGCATTTGTCCAGTTTTGTCTCTTGTGAGGCTTCTACTGCAGGTAGGCACTCACACAGATACTCCCAGCCGACGGACACAGATACTGCCACAGCTACAGATACCTTCGGTATGGTGGTAATTATCGGTTTTCGATGCCAGCTGCCGGGGCAAAAAAAATACAAGGAAAAAACGAAATGCACAAATACGATTCATTCGAAACTGAAACCCGAAATCGAGCCGTGTGTAATGGCCCTTAATTTTTGCATTTTCTGTGCCGGCTTTTTGGGTGTTATATTCCACCGAATGTTGCTAACTAGACACAAAATTTAAGCTCGCTGCTGCTACGGATCGTTTCGAAATGACGCACATGAATATGTATCTATAAGATATGCATGTATATAAGCATATATGTACATATGTATCGCTTTTGGCATCAAGCATACTAACTCAATTAGCACATCGTGTAAACGTGATGTGGGAACAAGGCCCAAAAGGCGCCTGCCTTCTGGGACGGACTTGGACCTTGCCACAGTTTGGTTTCCTAAGTTGTCAGTCCTCTCGCAGTCTCAATATTTCGGCTGGGAGACAACAACAAACAGAACCCAAGAAGTACACATGTTCGGTAGCTAAATGCAATCGCTGGTTTCCAGGAAAACGCCAAACTGATCATGCAAACAACAAATATCAAGTCACCACAAAATACACACACACACAGGTAAAGCTGCTTTGGGGCAAGGGTTTGGAGTCGGGCCGACTCGCGGCCCCGCCCATGGAGCCCCGGTGGTACCAGGTGAAGTGAATGTAGTCCGTAGTTTTGGCGTTCAACAGGTAAATCTCCACTGTAAATACATATGTACACAACAATATCGCCTCTATATATAAATATGTTTATATATCGGTCTGTGTACATCTGTCGTTTTTTTTTTTTTTTTTTGGGAGTGTATCGCGAAGCCGAGACCTCACCCTGAGTGTCCAGCTGCTTTCGTTTTTATTTTTTACGTCTGCGATTTTTATTTTTGACACGATTTTCGCGTTTTATCAATGAAGTTTTTGGAAATACTCTACCGGAAAGTTTTTTTAAATCAAAGAAACTTTTGATATTAAATATTGATACTGCTTTCAATCAAAGCAGCTGATTGGAAGCTTAATATAAAATTAAAGCTTGACTCAGATCCTTCGAAAATTGTGACATAAGTCCTTTCTGATTATTTTAATGATTTTCTATCGATTTCAATGAACTCAACCCAATCCTTTAAGAATCTTTTCGTTTAAAGCCCAGCTAACTGTAAGTAAACAAGTATGAAAACTATATGATAGACTCGGTACCCAAAAGCAATACGAAATAACCTAGGTAATTCCCTTTTTCCAATTATTATTTAAATTAAATAGAGCGATGTTGAATGTGTATACCTAATGGGGTCCGGAGAAGCCTTCTTTAGGCTGTTGAATAAAATAATTTTCTGTCTATCCGGGTATACAAATCACTGAATTTAGGATATTTGCGCATTCGACCTGCTCTCAATCTCTATAAAATACATATCTCCTGCGCTCGCTTGCTGTTGCATTGTGATTCAGCCTGCATTTTTGCGCATTTATCGAAAATATTTGCTCTGGCTCAGCAGCGGACGGCTTGTCTCATATTGGATTGGATTCAATTTAAGTCGCATCCGCTATCCGCTGCTGGCCATCGATGAGTGAAACTTACACAGTGCATTTGCCGATTTTTATTTTACTTCTGTTTTTAAAATATATTTGTGGGCCGGGCGTTAAATTGTCACGACAGTCTGATTGTGCTGTGCTTACCTGCAGAGAGAAAGATGGAAAGAAAATGAGGGCGCGGGGCCCGATTGAGGTCATTAGTAAAAGGTTTTTTCCGTTTTCAGGTCTCGGGGCTTAAAACTAAAGCGTACGAACTGCTTACGGCTAATTAGTGCAAATGTTTATAGATTTTAAATGAGTTTTCGCGGCCCAGGGCAAGCGAGAGAGATGTAAAATGAGATAAGTTTATTTTCAGTTTTTTTTTCAGCACTCAAAGGATAAGAACCTTTGATGGCAAAACAAGTCAATCATAAACATCAAATACAAGCCGCATCTGTATTTTTTCCCCTTAACACAAAATAAAAAAACACACTATTAAAAATGAAGCAAGAGAGAGAAACTAATTTTGAGTAAGAATCCTTGAAGCCTCAAAAGCAATTTTTAATTACAACTGGAGTGAAATTTATGTGCGAACTTGGCCCAAGGAAAAAATGCTGCAAAAGAAAGCTGGGGAAAATGGAAGGAACACGGAGGAATGCCAAGGGTGTTGTGTGCACTCGGGAGAAGAGTGTGTTGTGTGGGTAGAAAAGAGAACAAAAAAAAACGAAGAAAATCTGTGCAAAGGAAATCGACATGCAGATTAAAAGGAAGTTGCACAAACCAAATGGACAGGCGGCAGGCCAAAAGGGCGTGGATCGGGATGGGGATTGCGTAGAGATCCCGGGGAAAGGCAGCACAAAAAATTCGATTATCTGCGAGAGGAAAACTGTAATTAAATCTATGGGGTTTTCCCCACACAGGATGCCAAAGAAAATATGGGGGAGAAGCAGGCAGGAGTGGCAAAGGATAGCAGCAGAAAAAATGCAACGAAATCACGTAAAGCAAACTAATACCGCAACAAGGCGTGCAGATTGCACTGAAACGAAGGAGAAGAAATGCCAGGAGTAGAGGTGGTGGTGGCAAAACGAGGAAGACCTGGTCGAAGGAAGCCCCCCAGCTGAGCCTGCGCAGCAATTCCTAGCCCCTTCAACTAAGGAATCGGACCCGGGCTTTGAGCTCTGCATAGTCTGGGGCAGTGGTCTTTAGTGGCAGGGATTAACGGCGGAGCCAAATGGCGGCATGGGCTTAGGCTCTCGGACGACCATTGAAACCATGATGATGGCACTACCGCCTGCCACACACACACCATACTCTCCATCCAGCATGTACACACTCACTAACAAGCGGAGCGGACGCAAAAGAAGAGGCTTCATTAGCATAGAAGATTTAGAGAGAGGAGTGCGAAAAGAAAGGCAAAAATATCCTGGCGGAAATGCATGGCAGCCGTTCGTTCCAGTGTTCCAGACTGAACTTTACCGTCCAAGCTTTAGCTGATTTCCCCAGGTGACCAATGTCGAAATTCTCAACAGTCTGCAAAATTTCCCATAAATATTTTTCGATATAAAAACGTTGTTTAAACTTAAATCAAGACAGAAAATTAGAGGTAAAGACGTACGATCTATTTTGTTGATTTGTTTTAGTTAAAGGACAATTTTTAAGCCCCTAAATAACTATTCGAATTCGAATTGTCGTGCCCCACTACTAAATTTGGTCCTTCGAGCCGGATAAAAAACGACTGGATAAAAAACCTTTAAGTATACATTAAGCTTAGATTACCTTTTGGATCTGGACAGTAATTAAACTAACAGTGTGATTGTATACAGTCAGTCCGAATGGAGCTATCACTCCACTGCCGTATATCCTATGTTTTATCGATAAACTGTCGCTTGCTTATTCCGCAGTCTTATGAGGAGCTGTCATACCCCTTTCTTCAATATTGGCAGGGTATGAGATGGTGTATATGGGGGAAGATACAAAGCCATGTCGAAGTAGAGCGTTGCATGTGCGGCTTATGTACCGCCACTTTGAACTTCACTTCACTCCCTCCCGTTCCCTTCCCTTCATCCAACTACAGCCTGGCTACAGTTGCGGCAAATGAACAAACGCCAAGAAGAATGCTCCTTGCCCGCCTTTTGCGCCTGATGCTGGCTGGGTGGTGCGCAAAAAAAAAAAAAAAAA
>VNKB01002508.1:0-10808 GCA_008042735.1 Drosophila leontia | reverse complement strand
AATAAAAAAAGCCTATATCTCAGAGTAGATAAAAATACGTTGAAAAACAACGAAGCTATAATTTTTTTCCGATTAATTTCCCGATCGTTCCTATGGTAGCTATATCATATAGTCGTCCGATTTTCATACATTTTTTACCAAAATTCAGAAATAAAATAAAATGGCCATATCTAAAAAATGGTGCAAAAATATTAAAAAAACAGCAAAGTTATAATTTTTTTCCTAAAAATTTATCGAACATTTGTATGGCAGCTATATGATATAGTCGTCCGATCCGGCCCGTTCCGACATATATAGCAGTGAGAGTATATAGAAGACTATATGCAAAGTTTCATTCAGATAGCTTTAAAACTTAGGGACTAGTTTGCGTAGAAACGGACAGGTGGACAGACGGACAGACGGACAGACGGACAGACGGACATGGCTAGATCGACTCGGCTGTTGATGCTGATCAAGAATATATATACTTTATAGGGTCGGAAACGTCTCCTTCACTGCGTTGCAAACTTCTGACTGAAATTATAATACCCTGCAAGGGTATAAAAATACCACTAAATACTTGAAATAAATTTCTGTTATGCTTTCATTTTATATTGCCTACTTTTAAGCAGCATTTAAATAGCTATAAAATCTTTAATTCCTTGAATTTTTCTCAACCGTTTACCGATGAAAGTAAAAAATAACATTAACTACAACTTCTCGTTCTAAAAATAAATATATATGTATGTATATTCCCTATTATTCGATAAGAAGTTAAAACCCAGGCTCCGCAACAGGTAAGCAACAGTGGAAACTTTTCCCATTTCATATTTGCCAAAGAACCCAAAAGAGAACTCCGAGCTCCGAAGAACTTTTGGCCGAGTTTAATGCATACACAGATGCCACCGTACGCACTTTATACACGAGATTTTGACTATATATATATAGGGGAATACATATATATGTATATATAGTATCGCATGTGTGCATTCTGTTCACTTTGCACAACTGCCGGGAGTAAAGTTTTTTGGCAAGCTGTGCCAGTGCCAGCGAATGCCACTGCCACAGAGCCAGGCGGAAATTTCCATAGTTTTACAGCGAAATTTGCTTAATCCGGGAGAAGGCCGCCAGCGGTTGCACAAGAGGAGTAAGGAGAGGAGATTGAAGATTGGAAATGGGGAAGATGAAGGAACTGCAGGAGACTGGAGACAGAGATGGTGACAGAAACGGAGACGGAGACTAAGACTGAGACGGAGACGGAGACTGAAACGAAGACGATGACGACGACGACTTGAACCCACAGAGAGTGATGGAGGATGAGGGTTGTAGCATGTCCCCTGGGGGGGTCCTGTGTAAGTCCCCGGCTTAAGCCATTTCATTCCATTTCCATATCACTCCGATTCCCCCCGATTTGTCAACGCCATTCGACAAGGCCGAACTCAATTGTAGTATTGTCATGTGTGGCATCTCTCGTGAGTGCTCTGTATTTCGCTCGAATTTTCATTTTGCATTTCGCATTTTCCATTTTCGTAGTTTGCATTTGCCCATTTTCATTTGCAAAAAACGCTCAAAAAAAAAAAAAATATATATATATATTTATCAGGGAATTAAGAGTGGAACTTATAAGTAATAAAAATATTTTTTAGTAGAAATACATAAATAAAATAAAATAAATTATATAAATAAATATGAACTATTTAATAATTTAAGAAAATTTAAAAAATCTCAATAACTGCAAGATAAATAACTTGCTTTTAATAATTATTATTTATTCACTTGAAATAAATACCCTTAAAAATTCTTTTATCTCTCATGAAACGCACTGTTTCGCCTGCATCTCCAATCGATTCACTTTCGCTGTCACTCTCAGTTCCGTGGGAAATAATAAACAAGAAAGAAAAAACATTAAACCGAGATTATGCAAATCAAAGGCGGCCTTGCGGGCGAGAATGCATGCCCCTAAAAAGAAAAATCCACCTAACCTGCCACCACCCTCCAGGACCTCATTCTCCTTCCCCCTGCACATTGACTTGCTCCCTCATGCATATGGATATATGGTTATATATGGATATATGGCTATATGGATGCGTGCTCCTCGTATTTGTTTATGCCTCCGCCGCCACTCTCTGCGCCATCTTGTTTGATCAAACACAAACGCAAACACACATCTCTGTATATTTATGAGCTGTGGGTCGTCGCCACTCCCCCACTTCCCCACTCCCCCTTTCTGCACCCGCAGCTTGGATTAACCGCATCTCTGCCAATGTAACCGGCACTCAGTGCGAACTATGCGACTACGACTATACCCATAATATCCATATGCATCGCACTGGGTCGGTAGCAGGGGTGTGTGTGTGCACAGCGGAAAATGGGAAAATGGTTAAAGCAATCCTGGCACTACAAAGCAATTTTCTAAGAGGTTATTCGAAAGCAGGTTCTCTTTGAAGCTTGAGAAATTCTTAAAAATTATTTGGAGGGGATTTTTTTTTTGGGAATATTATAAGGAGATTTTGGGAAATATATTTTTTGTAAAAGATTTCTTAAGAGATTTTATTAGAGATTTTAAATAAATTTTTTTTAAGATATTAAAGCCGAGATTTTATTCGATATTTTATTAGACATTTTATTAGCGATTTCATTAAAGATTTTGTGAGAGATTTTGTTTACATTTTCTTAAAGATTTCTTAATAGTTATTCTTAGTGATTTCTTCAGAGATTTAATGAAAGATTTATGTAATTATTTTATTATAAACATTTTTTTTTAGATTTTTTAAAGAAAGAGATTTCTCCACAGATTTTTTTATAGATATTTTTGGAGCTTAAAAAAATAATAATAAACTAAAACCCTGTGGTTTTCTGATGTACAAAATTAGTAACTTAATAATTTTAAATTTTGAAAGCTTTTATATAAACCAGAAAAAAATATGAAGCTAAAAAAAAGCTATCTAATATTTATAGTTTACCTTTTCTCTATTTTTTTCGGTGCATCCTAGGACAGGACCAGGACCTTCATGAACTTGTCCACATATCCCTTAAAATAGGTATACATATACACATATCTATAAATATAGTTAAAAGTGTATAAATATGCATACACCCATGGCCATGTTACTGTGTGTTGCAACACAACCAATTCGATTTCCATTTTTGCACGGCAAATTTATGCGCAAGTGCAATGCAATTTTATTGAATTTGATTAGAAACGCATGAAAGCTGCTGCTGTTGATGCTGCTGCGGCTGCAGCTTCAATGCCTCAATTTGCACACCTGTCGTCGTCATCATCTGGCAGAAAATCAAGCGAAGGTCGTTCATTATGGCAGAGCCACCGGGGGGAGCCTGAGGTTTGCATAAAATGCATTGGGGTTAAGTTTAGATGAAAGTTGGTTTGGGGTTTCTTCTTTTTTGACTTAATTAAATATTTATTTTTATATTTTGAAGGTTTTTAGATTTTTAAAAATATTTTTTTAAGCAGAAAATGTAAGTAATTCAACTTAAAATATATTATTTTAATATTTAATTAGTTTTTGACTCTTTTAAATATTTATTATTACATTTATAAGGCTTTAAGATTTTTAAATATATTTTTATAAACAGAAAATTTAAGTATTTAAACTTAAAATATTTTTTTTTACAAACTAATATTTTTTTTGCTTAACTTTTGTTTAATTTTGGTTTTAATGATCTCACTGAGTTTTCCTAAATTTCCCTAACCTTCCCAGGCAAAATAATTAGTGTGAAAATACCCCGGTACAGTGCGTGCCATGGATATGCTGACATTCTAATTGCTCGTCCTTTTGCCTTTGTCCAGCGATATTGGATATTATCACATGCACCTTTGGCCTGGCTTTACCTTTTTCGTTCTTTTTCTATTTTTTTTTTTTGCCAACGAAACTTAACTGCAATTTGCCACATTCCCACGATGAGGGGGGAGTTTTCCGCTAGCGTTTTTCCTTTTCCACTTTGGTGGACGGGACGGTGCTTATGCAAAGCATATTGTTGCTCATTATCTTCACAAGGATTAACATGTTATCCTTAGCACGCGCGGCCGCTTCACATTGCGCTTGGCTATGGTTTCGGGTTTTCCCATTTCCTCCATTTTCCTGGCATTTTCTTCGCCGCCTTTTGTTTCTCCTGTGCAGTGTGTTGTGTGTGTTCCTGTTGATTTTTGCATGTCGCCCGCTTTGGTT
Source organism: Drosophila leontia (assembly GCA_008042735.1). NCBI lineage: Eukaryota > Metazoa > Arthropoda > Insecta > Diptera > Drosophilidae > Drosophila > Drosophila leontia. Next base: position 6,642 of record VNKB01002508.1, on the reverse strand, counting down.
TCTGTTCTGGTCTCTTTTTTTCTGTTTTTCACTGGCTTTCAGTTGTTTTTTTTTTTTATTTTTTTTTTAAAGAATTTTCCAGCGCTAAGTACAAGCCTCTACTGGCAGCTTTTGGGCGCCTTGTGCGTAAGAAGAATTATTACCACATTTTTCCTTTTTTTTCGCTGCGAAGAAGAGGGATTTGCACGTTGCCTTTGGCTTGCTTAACCATCCGGTTATGCTCCACGCTCCATGCTTAACGCTCCTTCGCCAGGATCCAGCTAGGGATCCGCCGCCAGATGCCAGGATCTGAAGTTTGATACCCGGGATTGTGTGTGTCCTCTAGCTGGTGTATTGCTTACAAATTGTGCGTCGTCTTTTGCCCAAAAAAAAAAAAGAGCCGCCGGCAATATTTTCTGATGCAATTTCAGCCTTTGATGTTGCTCATACGCCGTGTTGCACGTGGCCCTCGAGGATGTTGTTGGCTTCAACATCTACTTTTCTTTTTACATTTATTTTTATGTCTTCTTTGTATCGTTTTCGGTTTCTTTTTCGGTCGTTTTTTGATTTTTATTTATTTTTTTGTTATTAGCTAAGCTTTTCTGCAGTGCATAATGTACATTAAGTATTATTATTAATATTATTAATGGGGTTTTTGGGTAAATAATTTTTTAATACATTTATTAGTAGAGAAATTAGCAGTCTAGAATTTAAATTTAAATGATAAATGAGCAAGAGCTTGGTTGTCTAGAAAGAAAATAAGATGGTTGTAAGATTTAACATACATAACATAAATTAAGGCTTAATTATAAAATATATTATTTTATATTTCTATAGTTTTTTAGGTTAACAAATCTACATACTGCATTTACGTTTTTTTTTATTTTTATTTAATTTATTTTATTTTATTTTTTAATATAATTTTATTCTAAATAGCAATACGATGAATAAGAATAATTTTATTTTTATTTAAATGTGCAAAAAGTATGTAGAAAACCAGAGTTTAAAAAAAAACTGACTATGTAAATTGTTTTAAAATTCGATAAATGCTAACATTTTATAAAGTTCGAATTTAATATTCTTATAAATTTTATCTACATTTTATTTAATGATTTAAAAAGAAAACATTGTATTTAATAATTAAAAAAAACATTTATAAATGCTGCTGCTTCAAATTGTTTTAAAATACATTTCTTTATACTTTTTGTTTTATTTTGAGCACTAACTAAGAATTCTTATTATAGAATTCTACCTCTAACATTTATAGGGTATCAGCATTTCGCAAATGGTTTTTAATTCTTTTTTGTACGGGGTTAAGCGCCCCTTGGCTTTTGGCTTAACGTGTTTACCTTTGCCATCCGACACCCACGACGAGGATCCTTTCTATACCTCCCACCCCCCCGCCGTGTCCTGCTAGCAATTGCTGTTCCGTTATCCCCCCCTTTCCCCCTCCCCAAAAAAGCCAACTCTCTACTCCTCAACCAGGCTTTGTTTTTCGACTTGAATTATACGCTTTTTTCCAGCTGGAGTGAATTCTTTTTCCGGGTTTTCTCTTTTTTTTAATGTTTTTTGGGTTATACCTTGACAAAGAACTCTCCCGCTGCTGCTGCTGATACAATTGCAGAGGTAACAACAAAATAATAAAACCGAGGGGGGATTGAGGAAGTAGAAAAAAATAGGGGAAAATGGGGAAAGAGGGGAAAACGGGAAAAGAGAGAGAGAGAGACAGAGCCAGGAAAATAACACAAAGCGTTGGGATTGATTGAATTCCGAATTTTTAAGCATTTTGCCGCAGTCCAAAAATTTTCGTTAGTCAAACTGCAGGAGCGAGTGCATGGGACCGAAAACTGCTCAAAAAAACAAAACAAAAAAAGAGAAAGAAATTAAAAAAGGAAAAAAATATAAGTAAAATAAAACAACAACAAAAAGGAAATAAAAATAAAATAAAACAAAAATGGCAGCGTAGAAGTCAAGAAACTGGGGAAAATTATAAATATTGCAGGTAGTTCACCTTTTTGAAGCCAAAGAGGAAATTTAAGTTCTAGTCGTGGAAAATTCTGTAATGATTCCAGCGATCAAAATACAAATTTAAAACCATTTAAACAATAAAAAAAATAATAAATAATAATGTAAAAATAAGGGAAATTTAAAAAATGTATTAAATGTAAATATAAACCTATTTTCAGAAATTAAAAAATAAAATATACAGCAAAATGTCTACTAAAATATAAATAAATATAATATAATAAAAATATAATAAATATAAATATAAATATACACTCATAAAAATATTTTTCCTTTAGAAAAGCACCCTTAAATTAAAAAAAAAGTGCGATTTTTTACATTTTTATGAATTTATAGGCATACAGAGACTTTAAATTCAAATTTTAATTTTTATATTTAATTAAAAAAATAAAATAAACATAAAACATTAAGGAAAACATGCTGGTGGAAAATTCTTAAATCTAACTAAAAATAAACATTCCTACATTGTTTAATTTTCTGTGAAATAAAAATATTTCTTATACAACAACTTTAAAAAATCAAATAAATAAATGTGGAATAAAATCACATGAATTGAGGGACATTTTATAAATTAAAAGAAATTAAATTATAAAACAAAAAAATTAAATTATAAAGAAATTAAATTATAAAGAAATTAAATTATAAAGAAATTAAATTTTAAAGAATTTAAATTATACAACAAAAAGATTATAAAGATATTAAATTAACAACGAATTAAATTATAAAAAAATCAAATTATCAAGAAAATTAGGCAACCAGAAAATCAAATATATTTTCTACGAAAAAAGAAAAACCACTTGAAAAATGTCCCAGTAAACAACTTTACCTTTTCTCCTCTTGGTCTTTCCTCTCATGGAAACCCCTTGAAAAATGATTTATCTTCTTCGATGGTTCCTCAACAATTGCTAAAACCGTTATCCTTCTCCTCCCTTTCTTTTCAGTGTCCTGGCCAGCAAAGAGTTCCAGGTAATTGAATAAACGATCCTTGGTCCCAAAAGTCTACGTGGGGTGAGTACACTCATACGTTGTATATATACTAGAATTCCGCCCCTTATTTCCGCCTCTTGACCAAGTCCAAGGCACTATCGGTTTTCATAGACAACAAAAGGCTTGAAATCTAAACAAAAAGACACTGCCAGAAAAAATATTACAAGTAAAAAGAAATAAATATTAAATAAATATAGGAATTTCTTGTAGTGTCTAGAATTTTGAAGAAAAACAAAAGCCCGACTATACAGTATCTCTATTGTCTGGTCTTTATTTTTGGATTTTTCTTTTATTTTTTAAGGCACTTACACAGTGAGAAAGTTACTCATACACACTGCTAAAATAAAGAATAAAGATCTTGTGTGCATATTGAATTAAGCGACAAGTGCTAGTGCAAGTTTGAGGCTTTTTAAACTGTTTTTACGTGTGAGAGAGTCCTGCCTGGGAGGGGCCATTATTTTGTTATAACAATGGCGAAACTTTTCTCCTTCTTTCCACCCAGTTTTTCCAACCATTTTTCCAACCCAAGCCTCAAGTGCACCAAAGAACACTTAACACAATCAATACACACACGCCTAGCACACTTGGGTTTGGGGTTGTGGAAATGAGTTAATGGAAATTCTTAGCAAGTATTGTGATTTGACAGCTGCGTGTAAACTTGGTAACAAAAGAGGGGATACACTGGGAGAAAATTGAGCACAAGGAGGTACTTTTGAGCAGGAGTTAAGAGTTATAAGTAAAATAACAGTTATTATCAAAAAATTGAGAATAAGAAGAATTTTTTAAAATAAATTCAACTTTTATAACAAGTTTTTATATTTTAATTTCGTTTTAACACTTATTTTTAAATTTTAATAAAATAAAAGTATAGAATAATTATTATTTTTATTTTTTTATATAAAAGTTGAAGTATAAGTATTATTTTTAATTTTTAAAATAATAATAATTGAAAATAAAAATTATTGTTAAATTTTTACTTCTTTAAATAAGTTCCTTTTTTAGGAAAATTAAAAAAAAGCATGTTTTAAATTTTTTATAAAAGTTCAAAAATTAAATTTAATTCTTTTATTTAATTTTCTAACTTTTAGAAAAAAGTTTAATAATTTTTTTTTTGTTATTTAATTTTTATAAAAAAGAAACAAATTTAAAAAAGTAAAAATTTAAGAAAAGAAAAAAGTATAACCTACTTTTAACTCTGGAAAATTACCAAAACTTTAAAAATTAAATTTAAGAAAATAAAAAAACAAAGTAACCTTTGAGTTCATAGCTTTTCTCCTTTGACATCTTGTCAAATCCGAGTCTAATTCATTTCAACTTTAGCCTTCGAAGCAAAAAAAATATATTTAAACAAAAAAAAAATTATATTTATCCCGAAAAATGAATTATCCTCGATCCTATCGCGGTTCCAGCGAGCACAAGCTCTCTCCCGTACAATTTGTGCCCCTCTCCGATTCGCGTAATGTGACCCAAGAGCAGCTCAATCTCTTCCAACGGATTATTGGTGCCTGTACGAGTCCCTCGAAGGAGTGCCGAGAGAGGGGTCACCAGTTACTTTCCCAGGATCCACGCATCCAGGAAGTGATGCCCCTCCTAACGCCCTTCATTTACAAATCCATGTGCATCAATATTGCCGAGGAGAAGCTAAAGTTTCTCATCTTCATCATGCGCATGATTAGCGCCTTGCTGAGCCATCCAACTTTGGATCTGGACAGATATATACATCTTTTGATACCTGGTCCTGTGGCCTGCCTTCTGGCTGATCAAATTTCACGTAATCCCGGAGCCGATGATCATTGGGCCGTCAGGATGTTTGCCAATATCATTGTCTCAAATATTGTGGAACGCTATAAATGCACCGAATCCACGGTTATTGAGAGCTACGCAAAGGCCTTGGAGGATGAGGATAAACCATTGGCCACTCTGTTTGGTGCTGTCATCGGTTTGGGCAAGATGGGCAGCCATGCCATACGACAGTGGCTGTTCCCCAAGGTGGAGTACATAGCAGGACGCATTGAGCCTTACCTCAAACCGGACATGGAGATGTCCAGTGTTGGCCTAAACACTGTGGCGGCCATGAACATATGCGATGAGTTGGTACACATTTGTGGGCCAGTTTTGGCAGAGTACAAGCCAAATGAAGATGAAATACTCATAGGAGCCTTTGCCTTTCTGGGATTAACGGAGGAGAAGTCTGAATGAAGCCTGAAAATAATATTTAAAACGATTTTTGTCAAGGATCTTCCACTACCTAACTTTTTCTTTAATATATTTGTAAGCCTTGGTAACAATTTCTGAGTTTGTTTTTTGATTTTTAGAATTTATTTCTTATTTATCTTCTTCTGGCTACCAATTTTCCTTAGTGTTTTTTTGTAAAAAGAGTTCTAGGACTGGGAAAAGGAGGGTCTGGGGTCTTGAGAGCTGTTAAAGCATCGACTAGCACGGCCCCCAAAAACTGACAGTTTTAAAGGAGCTGAGCTGGGTTTTCCGCTTCTTCCTTCTCCTTCAAGGAAAACCCACCAGGCCACAGTTTTTCTTTTGTGCTGGGAAAAACTTCAGTTTCCGACTTGAAAAAGAGCAAGTTTCCAGGGTGGGGCAATCCCTTGTGCCTTCGAGATTTTGGTTTGTCTAATAAAAACGAAACCAATACACAAAAGCATCTTGGTATTAGAGAATTTTTTCGATTAAAGAAATTCTGGATTTCAGGATAAAAATAAAAAATAAAAATCAATAAGAATGTTTTTATTAAAATATTTAAAAAATATTAATATAAATATTAAAATATATTAAAATATATAAATATATATAATTATTAAATAAGCCAAAATATTTTTTAAAAATATTTAAAAGACAATAAATTAGTAGAAATTTAGCTCAAAATTATTAATGTCTTTTACTAAANAAAAATATTTAAAAGACAATAAATTAGTAGAAATTTAGCTCAAAATTATTAATGTCTTTTACTAAATTAAACTAAACTTTTTTAGGTTTTTCTTTACATTTTGTATGTCGTTATTTAAATATTTTAATAGTTTGTGGAGCTTTTTTTATATTATTGATAGAAAAAATCTGTATTTCTTTACTTTTATATTTTTTCTTATTCATTTAATTAGTTTTTTTTTATTGTTTATTTATAATAATTATATTATTATATAATTATAATATAATTTTAGTCAAAAGTGTGTTTCATAGTGAAGGAGTCATTTCCGACCCTATAAATCATATATATTCTTGATCAGCACAAAGAGCAGAGTCAATCTAGCCATGTTTAGGAGAAAACAAATTAAAAAATTTTTTTTGAATTTGTGAGGTCCCAACATTGTTGAAATTGTCAAATAAAAGTTGGAAAAAATTTCAATTTCTTAAAATGTGAAATTTAGTATGCAGTTTCGTTACCCTAAAAAAACCCAGCACAGAAAAGCTTTCCGAATTGAATTTGATGCTATTTTGGCTTAGATATGACTTTTTTTATAAAAAAAAAAATTACCATTTAAAATATAAAAATATTAATTTAAAGAGTGTGAATATTTTAGACCTTCCTGAGGGGTTTTATGATTTTAGTCAGCTAAGGAGTCATTTCCGACCCTATAAATCATATATATTCTTGATCAGCACAAAAAGCTGAGTCGATCTAGCCATGTTTTAGCAGAAAAC
>VNKB01002506.1:0-15591 GCA_008042735.1 Drosophila leontia | reverse complement strand
AAATAAACTAATAAATAACAAATAAATAATTAAATAACAAATAAATAAAAAGAAAATTAATAAAAAGAAAATTAATAAAAAAAAATTGATAAAAATAAATAAATAAAAATATTAATAAAAATAAATAAATAAAAATAATAATAAAAATAAATAAATAAAAATAATAATAAAAATAAATAAATAAAAATAATAATAAAAATAAATAAATAAAAAAAATAATAATAAATCTTGTGGCTTACTTGTTAGACTTAACATTTTTCTGAAAAATATAAAAATCTTCTGCATTAATCACCCATTTTCGTCAAGTGTACCCATGCTCATCCCTGTACTTGGGGAGTTTTAAACTGGCGCGCAGGCGCAGCGACTAACTGATAAATGCCGCTGATAGCGTCGCTGACGTTGGCAATTTGGTTGAAATTTATTTGGAGCCCGAAGACGTCGCATCGTTTGTTGTTTCCCAGTTTTGCTGGCCTGGCTAACTGCTGGCTTACTGCCTGTTGTTGGCATGTCGGCCTGTCGCTGGTTGGTGGTCGGTTGTCTGTGTTGTTGTTACCTGCGGTTGTTGCCATTGCGCAACGCACTTTGTGCGTTTGCAAATTGACATCTTTCAATTAAAACGAGCGGCAGACTCGCAACGAGTGGCGAGTTTTTCTTTTATTTTTGTCCACCTTTTTGGTTGCTGTTTTGGTCAGGCACGCACATCGATGTCCGCATTGCAGTCAGCTTTACGGCTCAGCTCGGGCTTCATTGTCAGAATGCTCAACTGCTTTTGGTTATTTTTCCAGACTGTCAAATGGTGCAATTTGGCAATAAAAAAAATAGGTTTTGAAGGAAAATGAAGCACTTGAACAAGTGTTATTGTTGATTAAAGAGTATGACCAAGTTTCTAAATAATTTTGGTTTAAATTTTTTTTATTTGGAATTATAATGATTAAAAATCTTTAAATTTTTATATTTTTTTAAGAGAAACAAATCCAAAACTATATTTTAAATATTTAAAATGTATATTTTTTATGAGAAAAAATAATTCAAAAAATATGGATAAAATAAAAAAAATATATACAAATATATCATAGATTTATAATTTTAATGGAAATAAAATTTTAAAGAGCCTATATTTTTAATATTATTATAGAGTATCTTTGCGGCCCCATCAAGAGGTTATTTTTGTGATTTCTGATTTGAAAAAGCGATCGCCGGCAACATGTTGCTGCAACATTCGGAAAATGGTACAAAACTTTGCAAAAAATAATCTTAAAAAAAAAATACAATCCAAAAAAAATATATATAGCTCCTTCAACTCGATATTCAAATCTTTGACACAAGTTGCAGCCACTCAAAGTCATAGTCGCCGTTGAAATGTTGCACATTTTGATGTTTGATATGCGCATTTGGGCAAAAACACGTCAAGCTGACCAAAATAGTTAGAAAATTGTATGGAGAGAATGATTGAAAAGAAAAAAGCTAAGCAACAACAACATTTAGAGTTCATAAATGGCCACAACAATTCCAAAAGGCATATGCAAAAACAAGTCAGTCGTCGTTGCATTTTGACTTTGACAACTCTTAAAAAGTGGAAATTCCTGCGATTAAAAAAAAAACGCAAACGGTATGTCTCAAGCAATTACGTAATTAACTGAATATATTTTATATACTTGGGTTTAAAGAGTTATTATTTGGTTGTTTATTAGACATATGATTGTTATTTATCGATATATGTCGATTTGTTAGAAGATTACAGTTGTTATCAGGATGTCAGGTTTAGTGGGGTGATTTTGATAATTAAAAGAAAAAATAGGTAGACTTAAGGTTGAAATAAATATTATTTAGAACCTTAAAGTTCATATTTTCTAAGCTTAATTATTATTATTAAATCCTTATTATATGATAAATCCTTATTATATAATATTTTTTTAGATTTAAAATTAAAATAAGCATTATTCAGAGCCTTAAAGATATTTTTTTAATTTTAAAATTAAAATAATATTATTTATATCCTTTAGATTAATGTAATTACTTTTCAGATCTTAAAAGATAATAATCTAGGCTTAAGATTAAAATAAATATAGTCCCAAAAAAAGAACCTTAAAAGAATATATATTCCACCATCTAAGGTCGAAAAAAACCCCCTCAAGACTCAATCATTCGACTGGAGATCACTTCCCAAAGACCCCCCTTTCTTCTACCCTTTCTTCTTCTGTTGTATCATTTGGCTATTAAGAATTTTTCATATTTTCATAATTAGAATGTAATCGCAGTCGCTTAAAAAAAGACTCACAACTTCCAACTACAAATCCAATTAAATGCATGAAAACGAAAAAAGAACCGCCGCCAAAAGGGGGAAAAATATGAAAATTAACCCCGGGAAAGGGGAAAGAGAGAGAGCCCACAAATGACGATTTGCGTATAATCCGCGGAAAAGAACATTATGCAAAAAGAACTTGCAGTTCTTTCTTCTGGCTCTTCTTCTGGCTATTTATCATAATTGAGGTTGGGCAATTAAAAAGCGTAGTAGTAGTAGTGTATAGGAGGGGTTACCCCGAACATAATCCAAATCGAAAGCGTTCCACGGCCATATTGGTTGGTATTTTAATGGATTCCCGAGCACAGTTTCTTGTCTCATTTTTTGTTGTACTCCTTTTTTCTTCTTGTTTAAACTAAATAATTCAATTTATTTGTTGTTTCTTTTCTTTTTTTTTTTTTTTGCAACGAAATTAAATTAAAAATGCATTTTGGGCGAGCAAATGAATTAAGCCATCATCGTCGTCACGCAGAAGTTGCAATGGCCAAAAACGTGTTGAAAGCCATGTGTGGCCCCTGAATAGCCTCTCTTTCCTATATTAACCCGTCTATATCCCCCTTCTTTAACCCCTCTTGTATCCCCTTTTTTATTCGTTTTACCTTAACCCCTGGACACACCTTGGCGTGTCAGTTTCACGTGCAATGGCAAAAGGCAATTCATCTTGTTCTCATAGCCCCAGTCCCCAGTCTTTATTTCATTTTTTTTATACTCTTATTTTCTTTTTTGTGTGAGTGGAAGTTGAGGATCTTCTGCTGGTTAATTAAATGGTCGGCGCAAGGCTTTATAATGGTTTTGATATTTTTAAAAGAAATTATAAGCCACAAGCAATATTGATTTCTTTTTGATTTTTACAAAGAACAAAGCTTCTTGGAATTCTTAAAATTTAAATCTAAAATATACATAAAATATTAACTATTAAGACAAAAGTATAAAAAGTCAGACACGTGATCGCAGCCGGCAGGATTCGAACCTGCGCTCCCCTGAGAGGGAATCTGATCTCTAAAATCTGATTTACATTCAGACGCCTTAACCACTCGGCCACGACTGCTTTGATATTAGCCAGGATTTCAAAAGGAAACTTAAAGCAAAAACCTAAAAAATTAAAAAATTTAATAATAATTAAACAATTCCCAAAAAAAAAAAATCGAACAAAAATCAGCAAGAATATGAATCAAAAGATTCACAAGGATTCATAAAGAACTAGCTTTCCTTTTTTTTCTGGCCACTTTTTTTTTGGCCACTAAAATGTAATTACACTTTACTAAATCAAAGAGTTGACAATAAAAAACAAGAATAAAGAAAAAAAAAACAGACTAAATCCAGAAGAAACCCAGAAAAAAACACCAAAGAACCGGGTAGGCAGTAGCCCAAGATCAATAAAACAAATGCCGCCGATTACGTTGGTTTCTGAAGGTGCGATTGGAAAACCCAAACTAGTGGCCACGTCAACTGCCACGAGGAAATTGCAACTGGCAAGCAGCAAGCAGCAGCAACAACAGCAACTTGCAACAAGCAACTTGAAGCCTGCAACGTGCAGCAGCAAATTAAAAGAGCAGCGGTGGCATATTGAAATAAGATCAATATCGCTGTGAGCAGCGCGTAGTTGCGTTAAAAAAAGAATATATATATATATATACATATATGTATATATAAGTACGATTGTTCCTGCAGCAGGAGTCGCAGCAACTTGCAACAACTGTCAAACAAGCAACAAGACATATTGCGGGCGCGGTGGCGGTGGCACAGAGAGAACTTGGCCCTCGAGACTCATTTACAACTGACCGAATGAGTGGCTCTTCCCTGAGTATCTTGCAGATACCAAGTATCTAAATATCTAAGTAGCATTGTGTGTGTGTGTGTGTGCGTCCAACACTTTACGCCAAATCGATTGTTCTGCCCCCGAACAGATGTTGAGCATGGGATCGCCTCGAAGGTGTTCCTTCCGCCCATTGAAACCAGTGTTGGCCAAAATGGTAAAATGTAAGAATAAAAGAAAAAATATACAAAAAAATAAAAAATAAATAAATAAAAAAAAGATAAAAGAATACAAAAATTAATGAATAAAGAATTAATGAAAAGAGAATACAGAATATAGAATAAAAGAATAAAAAAATTAAATAATAAAAGAATAAAATAATAAAAGAATAAAGGAATAAAAGGAAAAAGGAATAAAATAAATGAATAGAGAATAAATAAATAAAAGAATAAAAAATTAAAAGAATAAGAGAATAAAAAAATTAAAAAAAAAAAAGAATATAAAAATTCTTGGTAACAATTTTAAATGTCTAAAATGTAGAATTAAATAATTAGTTAATTTTATAACTAAATCTAGGTAAATATAAATTATATGTTATATATTTCTATATTTTCTCTCCATTTTACTCTTAATTCTAGCTAAAAATCTCTAAAAATATGGTTTTGTCCTAGGCCTCCTTTGCTTTTATTTTCTTTTATTTTATTTGTACTCCTTTTTTTTTAGTTGCATTGGCTGGGCTTCTGTTTTTTGTTTTTTTTTTTTTCACATTTTTTTATTTATATTTTTTTTGTAACTCTTCAGAGGCACCGCCGCCAACGCTGCCTACCATAAAAACAATTGCTCCTGTTGTTGCTGTTGTTGGTACGCAATTTAAATGGAATTTCTGCTACTGGGCCCATGGAACACTGATCGCCATAAATAATCGCGCAGTGGCTGCTGTTGGAGTGCCGGTGGAAATAGCATCAATGTTGGCGGTGTCGCAGCAACACGAGAAGCAGGAGCAGTGGCAGTAGCAGGAGCAGCATGCAACAACACCACCAACATGGGAAACTGAAGCAGCAACAATAGTAACAACAACAACAACAAGAGTCGCAGCAACAGCAACAGCAGCAACATCACCGAGTTGCAACTGCAACGGCGACCGCATCTGAGATCGCGCGATAAGGTAATTGGACTATTATGTCAAAAAGTATTTGGCGTTTAAGAAATATGGCCTGGCATTTGACATTTCGGCAGCCGTAGCAGTAGTCGTTGTTGTTGTCCCCCCCTCCAGATATTTATCCATATATATATATTCCCCTTTGCTGTGCTGCTGCAATTGCCACAGAAAACAAAAGGTGCACATTAAAAACGTGGCTCGATATCGAGATTGCATTGATCGGGGCCACTTCAAGGGGGTTAATCGGAAGGAGAACGCATTGTCACCAGCTAAGCAAAGTGTTAAGGGGACTTGAAATGATCAAAGCCAATGTGCGTGGTCATGTAATTGATTACGCCGCGATGCCAGAGATCCTCAAGATCCCCAAGATGCCCAAGATCCCCCGAGATCCGCTTAGGATACCCTAAGATGCCCCAAGATCCCCAAGATCTCAGTTGAATGGGAATCGGAACCAGAGAATGGACATGGAAATTGGAGGAAAAAAAAAACAAGAAGGAGGAGTATAAGAAAGAAAAAAAGAGCAGGAGTATAGGAAAAAGCTACTGCAATCCGTTTGGGTTTCAAGATTAATCATGAAATCTGCACAAGGCCAAGATGATCAATGGAGTGCGATTGTTTCGGCTTCTAATCGGATTAAGGAGTACGGATTATAGGGAGGTTTTGAGTGTATTAGCAATAAAAGGGATTTATTATTAGGGAGGGTGGATATTAATACAATAATAAATAAAAATATCAAGACTCTACTTAATAAAAATATAAATTAAATGAATTAAAAATAATGTCTAAGTAATAATTATGATAATGGCTTAATAATAATGGTAAGAACAAGTATTTATAACAAACCTAATATAATTATTCATAAATATAAATTTAATAAAATTAAAATTTTAAATTTAATTATATAAAAATATTTAAAGTTATTGAAAAAATATATATATTAATAAATTAATAATTACTAATAATATTATTTAATTTTAAATATTCGATTCAGTAAAAAATGTAGTAAAAACTAAGCAATTAAATTTAAAAAAAAAGTTTTGGTATGTATGTTATAAAAAAAAACACCAATACACCAAATCATAGAGCTTTTTTACTTAACTTTGCCTCCAGCATCCTTTTCTATCGATAAAGATGTGTTACACTGGTCGAACTATCGCTGGCCTATAGATATTTTAATAATTTAGCCAAAAGGGGGGGGGCGCTCAACATGAATTAGTAAAAACAAATAATTATTTACTTTTAGAAGTCTCAAAATGATAAGCTTAAAAAAATTTCTTAAATTCTGTAGATTAAAAAAAGTATATATTTATAACAATAATCTGGTCAAAGTATTAAAAAAGAACAAAAATTCCTTTTTTTTACAACCAAAGTTCCCCTTTAAGATTAAAATATACAACTCGTTATAGCAACAGTAATATCCTCCATCAACTTGACGCCTCTAGGATTATTACCGAAAAGGAACCCTAGGAATTCCAGGGCAATTGCTGACGCCTCGAGTTGGACTTGGACTTGGACTTGGAACTGGTAGTCCGACAAACTAGTTACACCAATAACCATAACAATAACAAATTAGCATCGCATGCTCCCCGACGATTAATTTGGCCTTTACTATATGGTATGGCTTTTGGGGCCCCCGAGAGACGTTGCTCTTTTTTACGAGCATTGTTTGTAGCTCATTAAGAAAATTTTGCGCGCTTCAACGACGACTAACGCCATGCCGACAAAGGAAAAAAAATAAAAAATAATACTCACTGGAAAAATATATACAAAAACATTTCTTGTGTAGGCATAATTTGAGGCCAAAATCGCACAGTTTATGCAAATCGCGGAAATTACGAATCGCAGGAAAAGGGCATTTTAGCATGCGAGTGTAGCTTAGTTTTAGTTTTCCTTTTTTTTTTTGTATTTTCCAATTGGCAACAAGTGGCTCCCTTTAAAAAACAAGTACACCCTACTTTATAACCTTTCCAATTCCCAAATTGACGTCATTGGTCTTTGCAATTGGAGCAGAATTTTTTTTAATTTTCGCGGTTTGTTTTTGCCTTTGTATTATTTTGCTTGTTTTTTTGTTACGGTTTTCCCACTCCAACTGACACGTTGCACTTTTCACTGGAAAATTGGTCTGAGTTAGATTCTGTTCGGCGTTTTGTGAGTTCTCAGCAATCTTTTGTGTAATTGGAGGCGGAATCTTGGCCGGCCACAAAACGCTTTGAACTCGCCCATTTGCCCATTTGGCAGTTGGCGTGGGAAATGCGAACGCCTTGAACGGGAAACAGTGGTCTGAAATACTTAAAAATATATTTAAAAAAAATGTTTAATTGATTAACTTATATTTCTAGAAAAAGGAAATCAGCGCTTTGAAAAAATTACAAGTGGCTCCCAGAAGTATGCTTTGTTTTTTTGTTTTTCCTTATTGTACTGAGAATTTACTTTGAATATATTCAAATACTTTTTCATTAGTTTGTTTAATTATTTTTTGTAATTTATATTAAATTTTAGTTTGTTTTTGTTAATTATATCACAACAAATATAATTTTTCCTCTTAAAAATGTCAAAACTAAGATTTATAATTTTTTACATTATTTTCCCACAGTGCACACACACTGTGCTTAGCCTGCTGAATGAAATGAAATAAATTTCAGCCGAATTGGCACTCTTCTCGACCCCTTTTTTTCTTTTCTTTTTTTTTTTTTTTTTTTTGAAAACTCTCTAACACCCGCAAATGCTGCAACTGGCATACTGCTTCTGGACCGATCCGAGTGTGGCTTGAGTTAAAGCTAAAGCTGACTCTGAGTCTGATCTGAGCATGTGGCAGCTGCGCATTTGCATCAACTGCCCTCTACTCCAAAGTCGGAGTCCCCTTTTTCGCCGGGTTTATCTACCCAGGATTAAGGCCAGGCAGCAGTCAGCCGGCCCAGCTGCGTTTTATTTTTAAATACCCTAACTCACAGAGAGGGTATGATGAATTTTATTTTATAACATTTATGGTATATATTATTATATTCATTATATTTTGTATATATTTTACATTTTAATGTATTTCTACCAGTCGAAAATTTCTGTTAAAAAGAACAATAAAAAACAAAATAATATATTACAAAACTTATAATTAAAATAAAAAATATACTTAAAATTAGGACAAGACCTTCTTTTTTTATTTAAATAAACAAATTCAAGTCTTTTCTTATTTCGAAATTCAAATATATTTTTAATTAGGTCTTTACATATTATTTTGAAATTCTTAAATTTAATGATGTAAAATATTTATAGGGTATTTTAAGTTTTACCCAGATTTTTTTTACTTTGGTTAGTGCCTCATGCAACGTGAGCTGCAAGCCACACACTCCATAATTTGCCTGCTGTTCCGCTGGCTTGTTGTTGCAGCTAGTTATGGTTGTTGTTGTTGTTGAAGCAGTTGTTGCTATTGTTGTTGTTGTTGCAAGTGTTGGTGTTGCTGCTGTTTATGGTGTCCCAGTGTCTGGTTTTGTGTTGTGACTCCTTCGTTCGCATTTCATTCGCGCGCTTATCTCGCCACTCGGCTCGTTTTCATGTCTTTATTTATAATTTTATTGATAAAATTGACATTAATCGCACGTTTAAGATGATTTTTATCGCCTCGCGTGCAAATTGCTTACAATTTTTCTCCCGTTCTCGTAACCCGAAACCGAAACCGAAACATTTCATGTAAACTTCTCCTTTATTTCCACTTCTTAAACTGTGTTTTATTGCCATCTCAGTGTCGGTGTCGGCGTTGAGGTGCGAGCAATTATTTGATATGACAGGTCGGTCACAAGTCCACACAAAAAAAAATTATATAAAAATAAAAAAAAAATTAAGAAGAAGACAACCTGTCAGGCTTAAAGAGATAGATGCCTAAAGGGGCTCTAAGGGACACTAATTGACCTAAATAGGGCGACAAACAGGGCTTAAATGGAATAAATAAAATTTTTGTGATAGTAATTGTAGTTGTAAAAAGGGTAGAACTTGGCTGAGAAGGTTTTTATCGCTTTTTAAATGCAGCTTTAGCATTGGGTTGGGTATTAAGTATTTTCTGAATATGGATTTATATGTATAATTATAATGTATGTCATTTTTTTGTTAGTTTTTATTTTAAAAATAAAACACACTCCAACATTTTTTCAAATTTCTGAAATTGCCGTTTAAATTTCCCATAAAGTTCCCATTTAAAATTATCCGTAAAGTCTATATTTAAAATTACCTTCCATTAAAATATCCCCTTAAATTTCCCTTTAAATTCAAATTTAAATTGCCTTTTTAATTTCCCTTTAAATATCCCCTTAAATTCCCATTTAAATTTCCCTCTAAATGTCTTTTTAAACTTTAATTTAAATTTAAATTTTTATTTATTTTAATATTTTTTCTTAATGTTTTAAAGTAAACTCCCTTTTTAAATTCCCGTTAAAAATTCCTAATTTTTTTTTGCCTCCACAAAATAACCAAGTTATCTCTCGATTGAAAAATATTTCCTACGAACTCTTCCTGTTATTTCTCGTTATCATTTCCGCAGTCCAACTACGAGCCCAAATAACTCTCTCTCAGCCATAAATATGAGGCCAGAGCAAAAAAAAAGGGAAAATAATAATATATATACGAAGAGATAGGGAAAGAGGCAAATTTATGATTTTATTTGGCTTCCTTTTCGGCAAAATTTCAATAAAAGAAATAGCTGAGTGGAAAATCAATGCCAGAAATATATTCCCCACAGCCTTTTCTCTGTATTTTCATTTTCTTTTTTTTTCGGTTTGATATATGAAATGCGTTTGTTGCCTCGTTCGTTTCACTTTGGGGCACAGCATTTTCCCACATTAATTTTCCTAATTTCGAAAGCCAACCCACACACACACACACACATACATAGGCACACACATTGAAAAATCTGGTGGAAGGATGAAGAGGACGACGAGCTGAAGAGCTGACTGCATCCCCGCAGGACAGCGCAAAACTATTTATCAATGCTGAAACATTTCAAATACATTCTGCGTTTTTAGAGCAGCAAAAGGGATGGGGGGAGTGAGGGGGAGTCAGGCAAGATTATGATGGAGATCCCATTGCACCTACCCCACCCTCTGCCAGCCCCTTTTGAACACTGAGGGAAAATGTCCTGAATTGAGAAAAAAGATATACTAGATTCATCTGTTTTCTCTTTTTATAAATTCTCAAAAAATTTCATTAAATAATATCAAGGATTATAGGTTCATTAAATAATATTATTAAATATTTTTATAATTACAAAAAGAGTTTTTAAAATTTTAAATCTTTGTTTATTTTGATTTATTCAAGTGTAGTCTTCCCCCTCGCATTCCCTGTCAAATGAAGCGGCAAAAAAGTAGCTGGAAAATGAAATATGCCAGCGACGTCTCCAGCTTCCCTTACTGTCAACCCTGCTCCTCCTTCTTTACCCCCTTTCTTGTCCTCTTTCTCCTCTTCATCCTCCTCCTTATCCCCTCCTTTCTCCTACTCTTTAGCTGTCCAAGCCACCGGCTGCTAAGACAACTGGCGGCGCATTAAATGACGCTCCAGCGACATCTTACGCAATGGTCGAATAGCCAATAGTTCAGAGGGATAATTCCGTTAGATATGACACAGTTTGTGTAACAAAAGGCAAGGTATATATTCTCAAAATATCAGCATAAAAATATTATATATATATATATTTACATTTCATTAGTGGCTTTAAAGAAATCATTGCATACTTTTAGGCATAATTATAGATGATTTCAAGTCACCAGAAATTTTATAAAATAGTAAAGAAAAGTTGATTGCTTATTTTCTAATATTTAAACACTTACTTAGTATGTAATTTTGAATTTTAACAAATTTTTTCAAGTAAACAGTAAGGACTTTTTAAAAAAGAATGTCCAAAATTTTAATTTAAGTCATAGAAATTTTTAGTTTTATTTAGTTATAATAATTTTTAATTAGTTAGATTAAATATATAAGAATTTTATTTTAATTCTATTTGAATATTAATAATTTAAAATTAGTTAATCAAATAAAATATGTACGAATTTTATTTTAATTCAGTTTTAATTTTAATCATTTTTACTCAGTGAGTCAAATTAAACATATAAGAATTTTATTTTAATTCAATTTTAATTTTAATTTTATTAATTTCTAATTTTAAGAATTTGTCTTCCTGGGCATACCTGCCTCTCTTCTATACGATATTAAGCTCGTGTCACGCTCTCATTTTCCTTGATGCTGGCCCTTTTGGCTTTTCCACTGCCTCTGTGTGTCTGCATGTGTGTGTGTGTGTGCAAGTTTCTGCCCACACACAACACATAGAAAATTGCATTTCGCCTGCTGCAAAATATTTCACTTTAGAGGACAAACAGGTCACAGGCTGACTTTTGCACACACACACACAGACACACCCACAACCCTGCCACCCGCATTTTCCACCATTTCGTATGCAGCTAGCGTATGCAGGAAGGCGGCAAGTGGGTGGGGGGAAGGGGAATGAAAACTTTTTGGCGCGTCTCTCGGCCAACAAACGCATGCATTTATCCGGGGTTGGAAAACTCCCCGAAGCACGTAAATAAATCTTAAAATTGTAAAACCCGCAAAGGCGAATGGAGGGAGACCCTCGAGGGGGGTGGCGTGGGAGGTTCCAAAAAGGGGGAACTCCCTTTTGGATCTGTCGCCATTTTGCGATGTGTTTTGCCGCCATTGCCGCAGCAAATTACGCAAGGCGCCACCTACACCGCCCCCCTAGAAGCCTCACCATGGTTCAACTAACGTTTGTCCTTGGCATGTCCTTTGGCGCGCTTTTGTGCATTTAAACCGACAACATCAGAGGGGCAGGGGGAATTTTGAAGGGGGAGGGGGTGGCTGGCAAAAAGCTGAGACGACGGCAAAATGCAGTCATTACGGAAAATTGGTTTTGGGGCTAACGCACTTGCACATTTCATGGCTATGATGAGCATCAAGCAGGCAGGCAGGGTGGTATGCAGGGGGAGCAGGGTAAGGAAAAGCGGACGGAAAAGCTGGAAAAATGCGTCGTTTCAAAAGTTTACTTCTCGCATATTTTTCCTCAAATTGCATGCGATTTTTACTTGTTTGCCCGCCGACGCCAACTTATTTTTGTATTTTTTTTAAGGCGACGTCTTGTGTGATGTTTTCTTTTCGGCAAAGGATATCATACGTATGGTGTACAGTGAAAGGGAATAAATAAATAAATAAAAAGTAGAAAAACATGTATAATTTCAAAGTTAAGTTTTAGGAAAATAAAAAAAAAAACTGTCTTTAAGGATTTTGTTGCATTTATTTTTGACAGAAGTTGGGCTTTATAATTGTTTTTTCTAGCTTTCAGCTAGAACCAGTTGGAAATTATAATTTAAAATATACCAATTTTGTTATTATACATTTTAAGCAGTTTTTTAAAGTTATTACATTTAAGGAGATTTTTAGTAAAAAAAAAATGTTTACAAATGGGGTAAACAACATGCTGATAAGACAAGCTTGAACCTTTTGGGAATTATAAGGCAATAGAAGCATTAAAGCTAATTAAAAAGTATATTATTGTACAATTAATCAACTTTATCAAAGAAATAACAATTTTAAGAGATTTTTATAGCCAAGAGATGATCAAAGAACAAGATACTGATATTTAAGATAGAACCAGTTGTGAATTATAATTCTAAGCAAGCACTAAAGCTCACTAAAAATAGTTTTATTGTTAATTTAATAAAAAAAAATTCATATAAACAAAATCTTTAATATTTTTTCAAAGCTATAAAATGTAATTTTTAAATTAATATTATTAAATTATATCTTTTAGATCTTTTAATATTTTTCCAAAATTCATTAAATACCTTCTTGACAGTGTCCACTGTTTTAATTTTCAAGGGACTCCTGCACCTTTGGTTGCTGCTTGCATTTTCCCGCTTTTCACAGCCAAACGACACACGCATCGCATATTTCCAGCGATTTGTTAGTGGGACCCCTCCCTTGGACACCCTTTCATACAACCTCTCCCGGGAAAACCACGCCCTCCCCCTGGGGTAATCGCATGTGGTTTGTCAGTACCCTCTCACCCACCTCCACCCTCCTTCCAGCACCCTTTTTGGCTCGTGAAGGTAATTTGCTAAGACCGAAAAAAAAGGAAAGCAGCCAAAATAGAAAAAAATGAAAACGTAAAAAGAAGCATAAGATGCGGGAAAAAGGCGATAAGATAGGGGCAGAGAAGAGAGAAAGATGATGGGAAGAAGAGAAAGGAATACAGACTAATGTGGGGCTTACAAGGATAAACTTGTGCAATTGCATCCTTTGCCAGGGGTGCCCACAGCCAGGAATGCCCAGCCATAAATACAAATTAATTGTTATTAATGGCGGTTAGGGGAGAAAAACGGCGGAGGAAGTAATAAAAAATAATCAAGAAAATCATTAACATTATATATATAACAAATATACATTTTCTAAAATTATGAATATTTTATAAGAACCGGAAAAACTATGTGTAAATTCAATATAAACCAGAAATAAGTAATTTTCTCTTCGAAAATATCAAAAATCATGTACAGTATCGCTTTCCTTTCCCTATTTCTACACAATTTTAATAAATAATATTTTTATTTAAGCTTTCAAATAATTTTTTTATTGGCAATCACTGGCTAATATGAGCAATTATCGATAGTCTCCAGGGAAAGGGAACACACCACTTGGTATCCCTAATTAAATCAGTTCAAGTTAAAAGTTTCTTTCTTGGCTTTTCTCAAGTTTTCTCTATATTTTTCGTGGCCATTTTCCGAGAGGTCTTGACTAGATTTTTTTTGTTTCGCCGCGGTTTTAGGTAGCTTGATTAAATTTCACACTTAAGGGGCCAAAAAGGGTAAGGCAAAGCTGGCTAGCCAGCTATTAAAATGCGATTTGATGGGGATATATCCAGCTCTACTCGTTGTCTTGGATACTCTAAAAAGAGGTATATGGATAGGTGTAAAATATATTTTTACTCAATCAATATATATAGGCAACAAAAACTTATAATATAATTAAATTTTTTAAAATTTTTTATATTTTTAAGAGTAATATTATGTATTTATGTATTTTAAGAATGATACTCTTAAAAAAATAAATATTGTTAAGAGAGTTTTTGGCAGCTAAAATTGAATTCAAATCATAACTAAATATTATAATTTACTTACAAAATACGTAAACATTAAATAAAGAAAAAAATAAATAGAGAATAAAATAAATAAACAAAATATATGTATATTAAATAAAATCCCTCACTTCCCAACTAGTTTTAGCATCTTTTGAGTCTAATCTTATTGATCTAATTGAAAATTTCAAGGGTATACACACTTCGGCGTGCCAAAGTTAACTTTCTTTCTTGTTTTTGGTTAATTTCCAAACCTACCTAGATTGATTTCGCGCGTAAATTTATGCGCACTTTATTGCATTTTGGCCAAGAGAACCTTTCTGCGGGTCTGCAGAAAATAGAAAAAAAAAACCAAAAAAAAGACTTAAGACAGCACTTGGTGCATTTTCCCAAAGATTTTCCCCGGCACGTTGGCAGCCGGCTAAAAAGATAAGCCTCCTGGATTCGAACTCGGACTTGGGATTTGCGAAGAGACGAAGACTGGGGCCTTTGGGCAGCGTATTTTATTTGGAGCACTTGGCCTGCGATGAAAGGCAAGGCTGGGAAGGAGCAGAAGGAGGGCTTACTGGGTAGGTAGAGAGGGGCACGACTGGCCCCTGCGAAAGGTCAATTGATGGTGCCGGCCGATAGGCTGTAGTTGCTGTAGTTGTTAACTTAAAACGTGTAAACTGCAAGCGGCGAATAAAAAAAAGTAAAATAAAAAACAACAGTAACAGCAGCACTAGATCACTGAAAGAAAAATATAAGAAATATCTGACAGATACAGAGGAGAATAATAAACTAACAAAAAATAAATAAATAAAATAAAGATACGAAATTTAAAATCCTTAAAAAAGGCTGTTTTAAAGTATACTACAATATTTTTCGTTATAAAAATAACATATCTACACTGAGTTTGGTAACAAAAATTTACTCAAAATAATAATTTATATAAAAATAATAATAATAACTTAAATAATAATAAAAATAATCCTAAAACAATAATAAACTTAATTAAAAAAAAACTATGTAATTTCATTGCCTACTTTTAGACCCTTTTATTAAGGGTTTTTAAAATCCAAGAAATTTGTGAAGCCTCGCTAGACTATCTAATTTATATTATTTTATATAAATAAGCATTTTTTTATTTTTAAATATTTTTTATATATTTTTTACTGCAGTGCATTCAGACCACTTGAAGTGTTGAGATTTTTGCCCAGCATTTTCTCATCGAATAAAACGCGCGCGCCTTTAATTAAGATCATCTGCAAATT
>VNKB01002504.1:0-29455 GCA_008042735.1 Drosophila leontia | reverse complement strand
CAAAGTTGTTGGTTTTGTGCCGGCGTCCCTGCGTCTGTCGCGTGGTCGCCTAATTAAATTGTGTTGCAAAAACGAAGAACGGCAGAGGGAAGCATGAAAATCCGTTGTTCACCCGTCTCGTTGTTCTATTTATAAATTGATTTGCTTATACTTCTTGTAAACTGCAGACACGCATCCAGCTCCCGGACATTGCCACGGTGAGTTATTAGTCGAAGAACGGGGGAAATGGCAGAAGTATAGGAAGATAACACTCTGCAGCAAATGCAAGCTCAGTTTTCACTGCAGAATCTAAGAAGTATTGAAAAGATCTATGTATATATGTATAGGACCTAATGAATGACAAAAAACAATTAAAAATAAACATTAATAATCGCAACATTTAAAAATAATTTAGGTATCTAGACATTTTTCTTATATCCACAAGTTTTATAATCATTTGGTTCATTGTTCTTGTGACAGGAATACTGAGATCGTTTTTGTTTCTACACTTTGTTTTCCTAAAACATTATTCATGACTTACAGAATATATGTATTGAAAAATCAACCACTGATCCTTAGTGCTTGCCAAATAATATTTCAAATTTTAATTCCCAAAGCGGTTATCAAAATTCAATTGAATAAAATATCTCCGTTTGCGTTCTAAGGTAATTTATGTTTAGTTATGTCGGTATTTTATTTATTGATATTAAATTTAAATATTAAATTTACAATATTTCAAATCAGTTAGTTGTCAGCAGAAGTTAGAAGTTTAAAGCTTGCATAGTTTTCCGAAAATAGGGAATTAACTGTCAATAAAAAATACAGAGATTACAAACATTCAAAATTATACCATTAAATGACCATGAATACAAATTTGTATACATTTTAGAAAGAATCAGTGATATTACATTACCATATATTAATCTGTCTGTCTGTTTAATGGGTGCTTGGTCGCATTATTATCATGTTCCGCGATATATGACTTTGAATTACCTCATAAACTGCCATCGCCATCGTTGAAGTCCAGCAGTTACCGCCCAAGCATTTTCCACCTCGACATCGTCCGGCTGAGTTATTAAACATTTTGCTCCCTCTTGTACTGTTTATTTATGCTGCCTTTTGTAGTACGCCTTCATTGCGCGGCTTCCGTTGGGCGAAAGGAAACTGCAGCTGCAACGGGTAACTTATCAAAGTCTTGTTCATTTCGTCCCCCTTTAGCTTTTAGTCCGGCGTATTAACTTCCTGGGATTTACTGTCTTTGAAACTAAGTTAATGCGCTCACACCACTGTGAGTCTGTGTTTGGCTTGTACAAACCAAATACTAAGTGTTTAAATCAGAGGAATAATCAGTTAAATGCAATAAAAAATCTGACAACTTTTGGTGTATGTTTCTCTTGGAAATTTAAAAGTAACAACTGCATACAGTTCTTTATTCCTTCCTTGCAGAAAATGTCTCAGTTAATAAATAATATATTAATGCATATGAGATTTACTTGTATTTAAAGAAATCCCTTTATTAAGATTTATAGTACTATATCCCCCAGTGCTAAAATTAAACAGCTGCGGTAGACAGACAAAATGGAGAAAGAAAGTCAATCAGGAGAAGTAAATATAAATATACGACCTCTATTTTTGAAAATACGAATGCTGATCATTTGACCTTATCGTTTCGAATTTCATTGTGCCTTCAACAAAAATAAAATTAGCCTTAATGCTTTGAATAGATGGCTAAATATCGTAAATTAAAGTTTATTTAATCTTTCTCGAAAAAGGTTTGTAATCGGGAATTATTGTCTATCCATAGGTAAAGTTTCCATTAGTTGAAATATGTATGTACATTTCAGGAAATAGCTTGTGCCTTGATATTCATTCTCTCTGCCGTCCAAAAGTCCTTGCAAATGTCCAAAATGAAGACCTTAGCTTGGGCCTTGAGATGGAGACTGCTATTAGGGGCAAATGTTGATTTTTTATCAACACTCCTTTGCATAATTCCCAGAGAAGCAAATACGAATTGGAGATAGGTCACTTGGAAATGCTGTCACTGAGCGCATATAAAAAGAGCTTTGCATGAAAAAAAATCTTTCCATTTAATAAAAACATATATATTGTAGTTGTATATGTTATAAATTATACTCTACAACATTTTAGAACTTGCAAATATAATTTTGCATTATTTATTGCCATAAACCTGAAGTTTAAGTGTAATGTTCGAGGTGGTCTCTCTCACGAAACCGCCAAAGACGTCGAGAAAGTTTATGATTCTGGAGACCAGAAGTCATCGTCTTTTCGCATTCACAGCAACTCCATTGACGGTGATCAATTCTGTTGGCTGTGATTTAAGTGCGCTTAAGTTTTGTGGCGAAAAAGGTTGCCACCGCTCCTGCTCCAACAATCCCTATCATTTGCATTTCACTTTTGCGTGAGGCGAGAGAAAATGTAAATTGATTTATTATGCACAATCGAATGAATGCTTCGTGGGAGTCGCACCCGTACCAGAGGTGGGAGACTGAGCTGGCAACCGGAGACCGGAGGCGGAGTCACGCTGACTGGCGGTCACCGTTGGTTCCCTCTGGGCTTGGTCGTGCGTGCGATTTTTTCGTCCTTTATGCAGCTGCAGGACTGCAGAAAGGTAGAGTTACTGCCTACGGGGCATAAACACAGCTATTAATATTGATATAAATAAAAAAAAAAACAGTGGGGGAGTGGGGTGGAGCCTTCAAAGCCGGGGTACCACCTGAATGCATGTAAAATAAAAAAATTAAGTAACAAAAATAAACTCATTGATATTAACACATTTTTTTTATGAATGATAACTGATAGAAAGGTTGTTTTTGGAACTAAGAGAAACATTTTTATAGGGTAATTATCCTTGAATAACTTTATTCTTATAAAGTACCATACTGATTCTACATTGCTTCGATAGGAATGGGCTTTAGAACGAAATGCTGCTTTTGTAGGAAAAAGAAAACATCAAGATGATTTAAGATTTCCCACGCGACATTGCCATTCCTAACTTGGTAGAAAACACAGGGGAGCGTCTAGAAATCATAAGCCAGCAAAGGTGGAGGCACAAAGGAAATTCGGAATGTTTTGCCATAAAAGCTTTTCGCAATAATACATTACGAATTTTGTTCTTATTTGTAATTTGCATGCGAAAAACATAGTGGCGGGATGGGGCTTAGTTATTTTGAGAGCACCTACTACCTACTATAAGAATATGTGAGAGGAGGCTGACATTTGGTAATACAGAATCGCTGGGGTGCTTACATATACATATATATTATGAAATACGAGAGTCTGGCTAGAGCTAATAGAAATCCAGCTTGAAGGTCCTTAAGTGACTGAAATAACACTCTTAAATGGCGGCTGAGAAATCAATTAAGTTTTCAAATTGATTTGAATATCCCTTACTAAATGGAAAATCCAGAGAAGCTGTCGAAGCAAGCATTCTAATTGAAATGCATTCATATTGCAATACAATGAAGAGATTGGAGTGCTGGCAAGGATATCCGGATGAAGGCGCTTGGCTGCCCTGGCGTGCCCTGGCAGGAGTGTCAGACAACAGCT
Organism: Drosophila leontia; assembly: GCA_008042735.1. NCBI lineage: Eukaryota > Metazoa > Arthropoda > Insecta > Diptera > Drosophilidae > Drosophila > Drosophila leontia. Next base: position 25,909 of record VNKB01002504.1, on the reverse strand, counting down.
GACGGAGCAAATTGCTTTGCGCTTATGACACGAGCAGGAATGGCAAACAAAAAAACAACAAGGAAAAATCTGCATGCATACAGCTAGACAACCAACCGCAGAAGGAAGCCGATGAGTCCGATGATAATGCTGGCCCTCGACCGAGTAGGGTCGAGCAGTTTGTCGGACACGGGTCGGCCCTGAAGTCTCCCATAAGCGGTTTAGCCAGCTCTGCTGTATGGGTGCTTTTGCATTTTAACATTGTTTGGTCCGAGCTTCGTCTAATTGAGTGCCTGATTAGGTTTCAATTAGGAGGGTATGAGACATCATAAAAGCAGGCTTTCATTTTATTATACAAAGACAGTGAGACAAGAAGGCAGGGCATCTCGATGGAGAAAAATTATATACATAAATATTCTTTAAACAAGAATACATGTTTAAAGTATACTGTAATTTAATTATTTGTCTTTATATTTCAGGAAAACAAAAAACACAACAAAACGATTTAAATTAAATGTGGAACACAACTGAAATCTCAGAGACTTTAATTGAAAACATGAAACAACATATTTCGGCAAAGTAATTGATTAACATAGTTTGCTTACATAATTGATAATCCAGACAACAGTAAATAAAATCGAAATCCATACGTCGGCCAAAATGCTTAACTGTTTTGAAACAATTTGTACTATTTTGTGTGTGGGTCTGGGATGTCTGGTGTTTACAACGCAGGCTCTGAGCACCGATGCTGGAAGTGATGGCAATGCAGGTAGCATCGGCGGATCAACTCTCAATAATGGTAAGTGATGTGCTTTATTAAATTCTTTCTAAATGTAAATGATAGTTAATTAGAAACATCCGATTTTTGAGAGCAACTGAATAATAAATAAAACAAAATCTTTGTTTTTTGTAAATGTAATTTTAAACTTTAATGACTGTATCTTTAGGTAATCCATTGTCGAACTTTAAACGTTTATGATTCTGATCTCTGCCGATTAATATTCCCGGCGGCACGCTTAATTGCCTTTATTTAATTGCATTACAATCATGGACAGCAAAAAACGTTTTCGCCCGGCTCAGTGTAATAAAAAATGGACTCGTAAATCGCTTTCTTTTTGACATATGTATAAATATGACATTCGGTGGTTTGGGAGGATGTCAAGTTGCCCAAAATGAAGGATAACTAAATTAATTGGGCCGTTGTGCAGGAGGCGTATTTGGAATGTGAAAATTGTGGCAATTAGCGGTGTAATGCCACAACTCGTGACCGGCTAAAGACTTAAGGAATGGAGGCTTGATGGAGCAGGAACTTAACCCCTTTAACCCCTGCCTTCCTACATTCTTGCCATTTACATTTGCATTATTGTCTCCGCCTCTTAACTGCTCGCAAATGAGTATTTCATTAACGTTATTAATATTTTCATGACTGAGAATTTTGCGTTTCATGCTCCTCACGCTTTTTCGTAACCGCCCTCCTTGGTGGCTGTCGCTGGAATAAAAAGTTTATTATAACGCCTGTTGTTGCCGCAGCTCCTCTTGTTGGTTTACATTTTCCATGGCTTAATAATTGCTCATTTCACTTGCAGCTGCCTTTTGTTTGGATTTTATTATATTTGTTGTTCTTGTTGTTAACAATTATGAGGCCACTTAAATAAATTTTATTGCTGTCAGGCTTTATTTATCCAAGGCAGCCCGTTTCCACCCACAGGGCCACACCTCCCGCCCCTTGTTTCTGAGCGCCTCACAAAGCGAATTGACAATTATTCCCTGACCTTTCCCCACGCCGTCCATTCTCCCTTTTAGCAGTTAACCAGGAAAATGACAAATGAGCGAACCGAAAAGTTTTGCATGCCATTTATTAGCTTGGAAAGTTTTTACGCTTGGTGCGATTTTGATTTAGCTTCGGGCAAGGAGATCAACTTGAACAGTTTTGGTTGACTACGGGGACCACTGATAAATGTTATGGCATTGGGGTTAGAAAAATTATGAATAGGGAAACCCCTCAAAACAATGGGGCAAGAGCGACTCTTAATCCCTTAATCATTCTGCAACAAATAATTGCCATTAAACGAAATTAAATGGTGCTTATCTCTTATCAATTCTGGCTTAAAAGAAATTTGAAATAAGTAATCTGGGTAGTCTATACTAGTGAGTAGGGGGTAGTTAACTACATGTAACTATATGAGACCTAATTAGTGTCATATAAAGCGGAAAACTACTTATTACACTCTTGCATTAAACACCCTGCCAGCACAAGCTCTAATGAGCCTTATTTTGGTTAGGATGTTTTTGTTATGGATAAAAATAAGAGTCCTGTCAACTAAATTTCATATGCAAATCCCCCAAACCGACCATCGCTACCTGATAATCTGCTTGATTTATGCGAGTGCACAGGGAGCAACCCCTCGGCGAGAGTGAACCCGTGCCCTGCCCAGGCAAAGCCCATTCCAAGGATAATAGGATGCCGTCGGCTCTCGGGGCACATCATTAATCTCGGCATGACGCCCATGCGGGATGCGGCAGACGGGCCGGTCCGAGCCGGGACGCCCATCAGGTTACTGCCACTGGCTACTAGACATTGGCCCAGGCTGGGATCTACTGACCTTCGCCCAATAACTCAATGCTCGGCGGCCCAGGGAAGACACGGACACGGACACGTGCTAATTGCTAATCAGGACAGATAAGTGCCTGGCATGCTCGGAGATAACGCCCACCCCGCATTACCCATTACCCATTAAGCGGTGAAGCCAAGCGAAAATCATTTTATTTTTATTGCCTGCCGATTGGCAAGCTGTAGAAAAAAAGCGAAAAGGATGGATTATAGGTAGGAGCTGTATTGACTAAGGAGTTTCCCCATAGTATTGCTCCACCACCGATCCGATATGATCTTTGTAAAGCAATATGAAATTCGAGGGTTATCCTTATAATCTTTTTATTAATGGTTATTTTGTAGTGGGTGCAATGGCCTTCCACTTTATCCCAGGAATAGATTTATGCCCGACAGACAAATGATCTCCTGCTTATAAGTCATTGTGTGCTCTATCTAAGATCTAACATAATAATGGGTTCGGGGCCGTCGCCGCCCTCACTGCATCTATCATACAGCTTCCCATAGTTTCACCAATCACTTCACTTTGAGGCATTCCTTCAGTTTCTTTTGGGAGGGTCTTGGGTGCTTCCACTCTCATACACCCTCAGACAAAGGGGATTCAACGGAGCCTTTGTTTAAATGTGACATTACATAATGATACTCAACACTTAGCTCCGGGGGACGGGGTCTTTCAACGACCTTTTATGGTTCAGTCCCATCTTCTGCGGCAATTTGGCTGAGAAAGCCATTTCGAGTGTGTTGTGATTGTTGTCTCCACTTAAATACCAAATTAAGTGTAATTTTTATTGTCCTCGGCACACACATACACAAATATACGAGCCCATAAGCACACAGTTGACAAATTTGATTTTTCTGACTGACACCACCACCGACTTTTCTCATCCAGCCTTGGCTTTTCTTTTGCTGTGTTTTTGGCTTAGTTTTTTTTTTGTTGTTGTTTTGTAATTGTTTACGTAATGTAATGCACACACAACACACATGTCTGGCGGATGAAGGGAGACTGTATGGCGATGTCTGGCTGAGTTAAATCATTTGGCTGCCACTTAATGACGTTAAGTTCAGAGGATATGACGGATACACCGCTCGATGTGGAGCATCTGCCAACTGGGCAAGGGCGCTAAGAGTGCTTGACGAGATTGAATCAAAGTGTTTTTCGCACTCTCTGGCTCCTTGATACACTCTGGAGGTGACTTACTGCGAGTTAAGGACAAGGAAGATAAGATTAGGATAGATTAGAAGGGATGCTTAAAGTTAATCTGTGTCAAGAGTATCCAAATTATCGCAATTGTTTTACCAAAAAATATAAATATTTATATATATATTTGTAATAACAAAACGTTCTTAATTAGTGTTATTCCTAACATTCTCCTGACAGAAGCCTTTGGTTATTGAACTGGTCTATTAGCCGTTCTGTATTTGATTTTTTGTCCGACTTTGCACCGTACTCAACGAAAAATCATTTTTGTCTGGGCTTATTTGATGGGCGAAATGTTTTTCTGCGAAATCTTGCCAAACACAGAGGCGGCCTTGTCGTGGCCCCCGGAGACCACAACCGCTGACTTTAATTAAATTAACAACACGAATTGTCAAACGCAGTACGCGCAGTCAGTCTTCGCGGCGGCACAACAACGAGTTGTAAGCAGAACTGGGAAGTTGGGGAAGCAAACCTTATTAAAAACGTGTCAGAAACATTTTCATAAATATTTCAGGTGCAACTTTTTTTCGCAGCGTGTCAAAGTGCCAAAACCAAAGTGTCAAACTGTTTGCGGAAAGGCTACGAAATCAATAAGCTGTTGAAGTTTGTTTCGTGCTGTCGGCTCGAGGCGAGTGTGTCCGAAAGTTTTGGCCGGGCAAGCAACAAGTTTATAAATAAGGAAAACATGCAAATTTCAATTCAATCCAGAGTCAACAAAAGTTTTGAGCCAGACAATAAATGAATATTTATGGAAAAGGGACAAAGCAATTTGCTTTAAATGTTGGTTAAATTGCTTGGGATGCTTTGTAAAGTGTTAGAGAACAATTGCGAATAAGTTGTCTAGCTTATGTTAAAGACAGCCAATCAATTACTCAGAGTTTTATTATCCTACAATAGTACAAATCAAAGAGTTTAACCAATCAATTAAAAATACATTTTCCAATTAATTTTATGTGCAGAGGAAATTTGTAATATCTTGTCTGTAACTTCATGATGTCTAAAGTTAATTTAACATTGTCTTTGGAAAGATAAAGCTAGATCCCTCTCCTCGGCAATAAAAATTCGTTTCCTTAAATTAAGGTTGATAACAGAATTTTAATGGTTTTGGGATCTCATCCAAGAGATTGGGAAAATGTTTGAGGGACCACGACTAGCATCCTGGGCAGACTCTTTCGTAAATCGTCCGTCCCTCAAATAAAATCAGAATAACACACGATATCAATAAGCGGGGCGAATAAAATCAATTGTTATGATGCCATAACATATCACGTCCCCACGGGGCAGTAGATAGCGTCGTAGACATACCCCGATGCAGTGCGTTCGGAAGTTTCCCACTTGGCTGTTGTCTGCGTTGGCGAAAACTTTGAACCCTTCCGGAGGAGCAGCAGCAGTTGTATTCGCCTTCTTGTGCGACTTGGGATAAACAAAGCCATAATTCAAGCAACGTTTTGCCCGCCAGCAGCCTTACTTGACTTGCATAAACAAATTGTGCTCAAGTGTACTGGAATCGCGGTGGAACGGGTCCCTGCCTCTCCGGCCAAGCTCGTCAAGCTCGGCGTAAACATGATAGATTTATAGTTGCCTTTGCTTCTGTGGTCGGATGGCTAGATGGTCCGATGGTCCAATGGTCGGATGGTCGGATGGTCGGAGGGTCGTCGGCGACATTGCAGCGTGAAACGTGTGGCATACTTAATGGCATTCGTTGGGCCAGGGCCAGGCGGCTTAAGCTTATCTCAGCTCGTAAACACATGGAGACCGGCGGCTAGTTCTAGTTGCCACATGGACCCGGGGAAGTGGATCGCGCCTGCAATCCAAGCAGGGCTAGAGTCGTCCCATCGGGCTTCGGTGTGCTCGGCACTTGACTTTGTTTTCGTCAATAAATTTTAGACAAGTTTTTCTCCCTTCGCTCCCTTCCATTTTCTTGTATTTTCTGCCGCCACGCTGCCCCGCCCGTTCGTCTCAGCTGCCATGGCCAGCCAGCAGCCAGCAGCCGGAAAAACCGCACGCCGGGCGCCCGTTGGCATGCCACAGTTTTCTGGCTTTCCTCTTTTTGTTCCATTTCCCGACGCCTGACTGTAGGCAACGTTCGATGCCAATTTGTGCTTAAATGGCGTGTTAACATTTAAATGTTATTTTTACGCCTAATAAAATGGTTCTGTGCGAAAAAAATACAATTTTAAATGACGTGATATTCAACAACCGATGGGAGTCTTCTGCAAATAAAATGTGTGACTTGTTTAATGGTTTTGGCATACAGAGATTTATTCTTTAATATTCTTTAACTATAGTTTTGAATATAAATAAACCGTTCAATTCTATTTGACGTAAGTACTTGAGCCAGGATTTAGAAAAATGAAAATGAAAATGTATTATTTAATTTAAATTGTCTTTACGGAACGTTAAAGCTGCTCAGATTTTAAAGCTCTTACAATCGGAGCGCACAAGATGTTTATGTTTTTACCCAAAAAGGATTCCTTGTTTTTCAGCTTATTTAAATGGCTTTAGCTAATATCGTAACAAATCCCTTTACTCTGTCGTCAGGAAAACCTTTTCTATTGTGAAACTCTCCCAAAAAGTGGGCCAGTGGCAATCTCCTTTATCTAGTCCGATTTTCCTTTTGATTTCACACACAAACTGCGGTAGGGGAATCGAAAAGAAATGCTGGTCGGCTACTTTCTCGATGAAGAACTTTATTTTCGCCGATTGCGCTTGAATTTGCAGGACTTCTTTTGTTTATATTTTCTCGCTGGCTTTATTGTTTTAAAATTGGTTATTTATACAACCCTTTCTGGTATCTGTGCAGATATGGTTTTCTTGGAAATAAATCGGATTTGGTTTTGGACTCTTTTGGTGCACTCTTTTGTCATACGAAAATTAAACCTCATTGTTGACTGCTTAAAAGTCTTGAAATGGAAAGGATAATCCTTTTAAGGAAGAACTTATATAAGATATGATAAATTTGTATTCTTCTGGAGAGGCTATACTTAAAGTATAGCTTCCGCTTTAAGAATCGGAATGTTTGTAAATATTTCACAAGTAAATATGAATTAAAGTCGTAAAAATAGTGCGGTGTGGCGTAAGGTAACCCGCATGCCCCATTCTACAGATTCTGTGTTATATTTTTATAGGTTTGTGTGCCATGTACCTGGGAGCACGCCCGGCTGCCGCTTAAAGGACTCGACTCGACGCGACGCCAAGGTCCTTTATCAAAGCGAAAGTTGTTGCACAGTTGCACGGCCACCATAGGCACACACCCTGAAAGAGAGATCCCTCCCACTGGCTCCCTCGCTCGCTTGCGGGTCAATTATCGCGCTTTGCATGCCACGAACAGTTGTCGTCCATCCTCCATCCACAATCCCTCATCCTTCCTTTTTTCAGTGGTACCCACCTCCCGCCTGCCTGAGCCCCCCGCACCTGCCAATGCAATTGCGGGAAAAGCCGAAAGCCAAACAAACTTGTAGCTTAAAGTTGCCCCATTGAGTTGGCCCTGTGTCCGCTTATTTGCTGGTTGTCTGTTTGTTTGTGTAGCCCGCGGTTAGCCATTGCAATGAAAACTTTTTGGCCCTAACGCTAATTAGGCATTACGTATACGCTCCGCAGTCGAGGATCTTCAAGTCCGCACGCTAAATCGCGCTAATCATACAGCACGCGCTCTTGCACTCGCACTCGCCCCTTTCCCTGCCCTTTGTGCGGCAAGTACTATGCAATGGTTGCCTCAAGTGGCTGCCGCCATCTAAATTATGCCACAACAACAACTCGCACTCTCCAAGAATTGTGGCCATGTGCACTCAGCATCATTTAGTGGCACGTCCCACCGCCCCCACCGACCCATCCTTCTCCTCGCAGCGATGCAACCTCCTTTTGTGAGGCATTGTGCGAGTGTTGGTTGCAATCTGCAAAGTATGCAAGGCAGTGAATTAGCTGAATTGCATGCGTTGGCTGCAAGCCCCAGAACAAAGTTTGCCGTAGATTCCAAGGAATCGTCGTTGATATAATAACTTCCTTGACTATTGCATTTTTGGTGAACTTCACAAAAGTTTGTTTAATTTCTTAAAAAGTAATAATATCATTTGTTTTTGTTTAATATTTGTTAGTGTTTCAAATCAATTGTAATTTGAATTACTTTTAAATGTCATTAAACATAAAACCACATTATTAGTATTTATTGGATTATAAAGGAAATTTAAAAAATCTTATAATTAATTTAAGACAGCGACTCCAGATTTCAAAGTCTTTATTACTGTGTCGTTGTTTGTTAATAATAACATTTATTTTACCGCCCAAGAATAACCAATATTTGATATATGCTCAGAAATGGACAGGGTGATCAACTTTTGGTTGCCACAATAAGAATAAAGTAAACATTCAATATATTATTAAAAACTGAATGAGAAACTGTAGAAAGAAATACAAAGAAATGCAAACATTGTTGTCGGTGGCAAAATGCCCTCAGGTTGCATAAACAAAATGGTCAAAATACTGGCTTGCGATGGCCACTTTTACGAATAATAATAATGAAAAATGTCGGAAACCGCACTGAAATGCCCAACGACAGAGGGGACACACATATATTACTGTTCGATATGCAAATGCCTTTATGATAATGCCTTTGCAAAAGGGCGTGGGGCGTTGCACGACTCAGGCTATCGAATCTGGGACGTATCACAGATGGATGATGGGCTTCGTTATTGGGCTTTAATGGTTCCAAAAGAAATGAATTCGGTTTCTTTTTCTTAAAAAATAGAATAGGATTGAAATAACAAAAAGCAAGGCAGAGGGATAAATCCTCGGATCTGCATTTCCCAAATCGAACAGGGTCAGCCTTATAAGTTTAAAAGATTATTGGGCTCAATAATCTACATAAACTATTCACTATTTTACTATTTTGCAATGAGTTCTTTAGGAGAAAAAGTTCTTTAGGAGAAATTTATATTATTATATAATTTATTTATTTATATTTCTAGGTACTGTTTTCTGTGAAATCTATACAACTTATTATCTTTGACTCTCCCAACACAATTATACCTTCACTGATTAGACAACGTTTGCTCTTCGTACGGGAACACTTGTGGCTACCCTCGGCCGCCTTGACCCCATATTGCTCATACGGCGTTATGCATAAGTAATATCATGTTAGTGTCAATAGTTGTCAAGGAATCGCAGTTGACAGGAGCCTCAGCCCTTGGCCCGCCCCCTGATTGCCTGCTCCTTGGCAGTTCGTTACTGGGCTTCACCTTCCTGTGTGAGGCTGCCCGCCAAATGACCCACATATGTTGTATTATTTCGGATTGGCATTACTTTCGGGAGCGCAGGGCCGCCGGCTAAATAAGAGAAGCAGCTCGTTAGTTTTGCTCTTGGCATTTCGAATCGACTCGTTTCCGGGGCGAGTGACGGGGCGGGGCGGGGAGAGTCCTTTTAGCAGGCTCCTTGTTAGGGCGCTAACGCACTGAGCTGTCCAGATCTGGCACTGTTTGCCTCTGCCGAATGGCTGCCCGAAGGCCTGGGGGTCGCATATGTTACTTTATTGGCATTCAATTTGAGTTATCGCTATTTTTTCCTGTTCATATGCGTTTTTGCTCCACGTCCGTCGGGCTAGCTGGGGGAAATGAATTTTTTCACTCTCCCAGTCAGGCATTGTGTGGAGCTTGTTGTTGCAGTAGTTCGCATGCAACCGCCAGTCTGAGATTTCTTCGAAAGTTTACGTTTCTGCTTTTGTATGTGGGCACGTTCCACGGGGCATGAAGGGCATGGAGGGACTGTGAGAGTGAATAAGGGAGCCAGAGAGGCACCAAATATCTAATCACATTTTATTTCAATTTTTATTTCACTTTATTTGATTTGATTCCATCGCTATTTATTTGTCTGTATCTTCCTTTACGTTTCTGTGTGTATTTACCCAAAAAATAAACCCCCAGTGGTGAAATATTCAGAGTTTAACCTACAAAAAGAACAATAACAATAACCCTACTGCCTTAAAAGCATTCGTAGACGAATTTAAGAAGCTCCCTAACCCAATCGACTCCGTTGATGGCCTTCGGTCGACAACAATTATTAAATGGGCTTTCCGTTTTTATTGGTAACCAATTGATTCTTGTTTATCGACGCATGCAGCCGACCGTTGACTTCCGTTCGGTCCTCCCTGCCTGCTTATGCTTTGACTTATTCATTAGTATGCAGTATTGTTGACAAGGACTGGTGGGGTCTGCCAGCCCGGAGTCTGTCCTATTAATTATAAACAAGAGGAGTCCAAAAATACAAGATACCAGCCAGCCAGACCTGTCAATGTCCTTGGGGGTGTAAACAAATACTGCCACGTGCCAGTCATTAAATTTTACAAATCGTGGAGAGTACTTGTGCTTGAGGGTGTTTCTCGGCTTTTGAACTTTTTACAGGCAGCCGGTTTGAATAAGGGTTTCCGGATGGCGAGTGGCAAGGTTACTCGTTAGGTGTTGCAACATCCGCAGCCACACCACCCCTGCCCCTCTTCCGGATTCAGAATTCGCAGGTTCCTCTGCCAAATTTGTATCCACGTTAATGGGAAGACAAAGTAAGTATTGTAGAATTCGCACATGTTTTGTGCGGAAATTGCCAATTAGAAGAGCGTGCGAGTTTGAGAACTTACTCAAACCAACTTATATTCTTTGAATTTTATTATTAAGTGAGGCAAAACGATCTAATGAGTGTTCATACAACTTGCTATAAATACTTTTCGGTTTCAAGAAAGCTAAGGCTTACTTTAAATCTCTTTTAAATTTGTCTAAGGACTACTTATGTATGTTTCATATTAATATACCCACAATATAATTAGATTTATTCTACTAAATTTTAAGATATATGTATACAAAAAAAGAGACTTACGAAGATGGTGAAAGTGTCTGGATTTATAATGATATTTGACATTAAAATAATTTTAAGCACCGTTTCTTGTATTATACTATGAGAATATATATACTAAAATGCAACATCTATATTATTTCCCAATCTGGTGAATTTGACAAACTGCAACGACATTGGCCATAAACTCACCTAATGCCGTTTTGTGCATCCTAATTATTATCGAGTATACACAGGCCAATCGAGTCTGTGTGGGAACGTAGCTCGGACATAAAGTGCATAATTAAGAGGGGACATCTTCAAGGGAGCTTGTTTGCTGTGTCCAGTGGCCCGGCTGGGCTGCACATTCCCGGGCCGTCGAATGGGGATAGAAATCATCTGCTGGCTCGTCGGCTGTTGTTGACTCTTGCTTAATAAAGCAGCACTTAGTGTTTGATGGCGGCCCAAGGCAGATCCTCTTGCCCCATTCCATGTCTTCTCTGGAGTTCTGGTGGCTACTTAAACTCTTACATTTGTGTGGGTGCAGGTGTGTGTGTGTGCGTGATTGGGTGTGGCTGCGAGTGTGTTGCGGCTGTGATGCAGTTATGCTCATTTCCGCCTGAGTAGTTTCCGACTTTGCTTTTGCTTACATCTACTTCTGCATGCGGGGGCACACGCACACAAACTTGAGTATATGTTTACTTCCAGGGGCAACACAAGAGGGCAGTACGAAAAGTTTTTAGGTGAGCAAATAAGACAGTTTTTCCACCTTTGAATTACAAAATGACATACTTTTTCAGGACCTAGTCTTTCTAGAGTCGGACAGCTGAAGAGACTGAAATAGCTACATCGACTTGGATGTATCCTTAAAATGTTGAATGAACTGATTTATAATATTAATCTAAACCTATAAGGTAGCATCCTGGTCAGCATCCAGCCAAGGAACATCCATTGGCCTAAATGGGGTCTTCAGCAAACTTCTCAAATGGCCCACTTGCATATATGCAATTGCTCGTACATAAACAACAAGAGCGACAGCAAAAACAACAGCAGCAACTGGAACACACACTCTTGTCACTCATTCACTCAGTCAAACTGTCAATGCTCGTTTCAATCTTTGTATTTTGTGCTTTGCCTGCAATTGGCAGCCGGGGCAGCATTACATTTGCTTGATTGAACTTGCCCCGTGCACTGTGCTTCGTGCTCCATGGCTTGGTGGCCACTGGCTGCTACCATGGATTTCAGGCTACTCCTGCCCGCCCTTCACATCCTAGATGCCGTCCCCGTCTGTCCGCATGACAGTCGAAAAATACTCGGGACATAAAACTCAGACTAGACCAGAAGAGACCACGGTCGCAGACAGCCAAAGGCAAGTGGGGATGCTCGGTGGGATGCTTAGATACTTGCCACCGGTACCTGCTAGCACGAAGAGCGGATATCTCCCTAAAATGCATAAACACCGACCCAACAGACTCGGACCCACATTCAGTCGGCCAAGTCAGTCGGGCTCGAGTTACTGCTACCCGAGCAGTGACTCTTTCAACTTCAGTTGCAGCCTCAGTCGCTTTTTGTAACATTCTTCATGGCGCCTTCAGTTTAAGGGGCACTCTTCATGGGCAATGGCAAACTTGAATTATATATGTATATATCCTTAATATTTGTCCGTGGAGCTATCACTTAATCTGTCAGCTTGGGATGAGAATACAGCAAAATAGAAAGGCAGATAAGTAGATCAACGGAGTCGTAGCCCAGCGGAGACAAGTCCGAAATCAAGGAAGCACTCTATGGTCGGTTGCCTCGACTTTGGAATACTGGGTAATCGGGGGTAGTGCATATATTTTTATTTATAAATATAAAATAAAATAAATATAATATAAAATGTATTATTTGCCAAATTTGTACCCCAAAATAAATATAGTTATTTGAACTTAAACAATTATCTAAATTTATTATGTAAAATAATACTAATGGGGTCGCCTAGCAACCTTTGAGTGTCGCCACAGTCTAGTTGGAGTTGCATTTTTATTGCATTTATCTCGGTTGGCGGAATGTTCGGTATTCTGGCCCAATTGACTGTGACAAGCGGCTAAAACCCACATCCCAATGCGGAGAAAAAGAAGGAACTAACTCGGAATGGCAATGGGTAGCAATGCTTGTGGAGGGAAGGGAAAAGTTCGCCCTGTTCACATTTCAGGGTCTGTCACTCGTCTGTTGTTCTTTCTAAGCATATCAATTAGGTTGCCGTTGGTTTTTGGCTTGGCTTTGGCTCTCCGACTGGAGTTAGCTCATCATTTGCATGGAAATTACCCTGGCCCACAAGCACCGCCCCCCGATCCGCTGGAAGTTCACAACTTTTTCTCAAATCACAGTGTGAGAAAACAATTGTGCAACGCACAAAAACTGAAAAGGGTTCTGCGCTGCGAAAGCAGGCGAGAAAAAAATTGTTTGAGAAAAACAAAAGTTGAACTCTTTTAAATTCATTTAAACACTTTTAGCGCTTTTCACGCCCCTCGCCAGCGAGAATCTCTAGTCCGCTAGGCGCTTTATGGACGTCCTGCCGAGGCGCGGCCAAGTTTTGTTTCGTCTTTGTTGTCCAAAAGGAGTAGGAACCGAGTGGCGATGAAGAAAAAAAGTGGCAAAGTTTTCCCTCAAAGGCGCGACTGAAAATATAAGGATAATGCGGAAAGCAGTTCGAGTCTAGCTGGAAAGGGGTTTCCATATAAACACAATTTTTCCGTCAAAGTGCCATAAATATAGAAGACATCTCTTTAACTTTCCCCCGCTTTGGTTCTTAAATTCTGGAATTCAGTGTTTGAATCGACGAGCCCACGACCACCCGCCATTGAAGCGAAAGCGGAGCGCATGCCAATTGTGCAATTGTTGGAAAATTTCTACTTTCTTTCTTACTGCGCCTTTTCTTTTTTGTTTCTCAAAACTTGTGCGGTCTGCCTTGTCTTTCCTCTGCCAACTCTCTCTCCCTCTCGCGTTTCACGCTTCCTGGCAAGCCTTGAACTGAGTTTTTCATTCTCTGGTGACGCCGGGAACCGCTGTCCTGATAGGTGTTGGTCACAACGAAACTTTCGTTGGAGGAGCGTCGGCAGGATACGATGTCTGGAGAGTCGCTTTGATCGAATATTTAAAGTTAATGAACAAGATTGCCCAAAGAAATCCGAGACAAACGTGCTGCGGTGCGGCAACCGCCAGGGCCCAGGAGTTGCCAAAGAGTTCAATCAACCTGACAAATTTCAATCAAGATGGGGCAAAAACCGGGCACACAAATTCCGGTCTCTAAAGCCAGATCCCCGTCCAATCCGAAATCGAGGAGGAGTCACGCCACATCACAATTAGGATTCCGTTGAAGTTTTGTCATTGAATGAAAAGCGTCTGCAACTTTTATTTAACTTGTGAGGCGGCACACAGGTGGAGCTTGGTCAACAATTGCCCACGTATCCGGGGGTACTGTGGGGCTTGACTTCCCACTCACGTGTGCACACATGTAGATACATTGCAGGAGGCGAATGTGTTGTCCTACAATACCCTTCCTTTGGCCTTAAGTTGTTTAGCTTTGAAGCTTGTTTTGTCATGAAAATGGTATATGTCTCTTCTAGTATTAACCAACGATATGTATTTTTGGGGGAATTTAATGATTTATGATGGCAACGATTTTCTTAATTAAAAAACATTTTCAAAACAGTTCCTTTACGAGTTTTTCTATTTTTAATATACATTTCATTATTGTACTATTGAAATTTATATACTGCATTGGGCAGCCTTTTTTGGTAAGAAGTTTGGTTAAATATTAGGGAATTCAATAGTTAAACTTTATTTTAAATTGTTATTGTTGTTATATTGAAAATAGTTGCTCTCGACTCCCTCTTTGGTTTTGGCTTGCCAGTTGATCAGACCTGTCCCAACACTTCTCTTAGCGCACAGTATGCGGTGATAAGACCGACGAGCTAAGCCCAGACCAGTTTTGCACTGCTCTGCTTGTCAGCTGTCAGCTCCGGCATATCAGATGGACTCACCAACTGACCCCAGATCCCAGATTCTCAGCCTAATCAGTCGACAATGGTTGCGCTCGAAACTATTCCAACGCAGTGCAGTTGCCTCCTAATCAGTAATTTAGCCTCAGTTGCACCGACAATATGTTCGAGTGGTGGCTTCTTTGTCTGTGCCTTCAGTGGTTTGTTCGAGCGGAGGCTGCTGAGCCTGCGGATCCGTTGCTGGCCCTCACTGCCAAGGACTTCCAGCTGGAGTTTCTGCGTGAGCTGACCGCCCTGGCTGAACAGCGAGCTGAGCTGAGCCTTAACAATTACCTGGCCCATTTGGAAGGCGATGAGCAATATGCCAACTATACTAGCGAGTTGGGTGCAGTCCGATCGACAGCAAAGCTCCAGCACAAGGTGACGCTCATAAAACAGCTGCTGGACGCTAAGCCCCACCAGGAAACGGATCTGGAGCACACCACTGTGCTGCGGAACCTCGTCTTCCTAAACCGCTTGAAGGCCATGTTTAGGGCGAGCCGGGATGCCAGTACTCAGGAGATCCGACAGCTACGTTTGCATCGGCTTTGCCAGCAATTCGACCATCCGGCGGTGCCTCCTCGCAGGCCCAGCTTGATCAACGGGCAGACCGTCGGAGCAGCCGTGCAACGATTGAACCTCACCAGAAGCGGGGACTTCTCCAATGCCTTGGATCTGAACCAGTTTGGGGCGCAGCTCTACGAGAGAGTGAAACTCTCCGGAGCCGAGATAATCGATAACTACCTACAGATTCTGCGTGGTTTGCTGCAGGATATCATTGAGGGCGAGCACGCGGATCTGGCCGAGAGCAGCAGCCGGCTAGACAACATGCTGCTCCAGTTGGATGGCATGCTGGCCACGCAGGACTTCTTCGAAAAGCGGCAGAAGGTATACGCCTACCTGGAGCGCCACCTGAGCACTGATTACGAGGAGCTGCGGAACTCGGCAGGCGCTGAGCATCATCTTACGGAGGAGCTGCTAAACCAGCTGAAGGCCAAGGGCTTGGACCTTTTCGTCATTTTTTTGTTCAGCAATTTCGAATTCCTGGAGAAGGTGCACGAGCACTGGGCCCAGATGCTGCCGCAAGACTCCAGCCTGCTGTTGGATGAGACCTCGCGCCGTCTCTACGACCTACAGCAGCTCTACGAGATCTTTAAACTTGACACGGAGAGTCAAGCCAAGTACGAAGCCTACACAGACGCCCTGCGCCGACTGCACGAGCTCACCGTGGAGCAAGGCCAGCGTAACCGCCACATCTTCGAGCTGCTCAGCAATGCCGCCCAGAACGTCGGCAGCGTCACCTTCAACATGATCAAGGCCAAGTGCAAGGACCTAATCTGAGAGAAATTAGTTGGATAACATTTTGCAGTTTAAAGTTTAAAAATCTGGAGATTTTGTTGATGAACATATAAATATTATAAACTAGCAGACCCGACCCGCTTTGCTGGGCCCGAACTAATTATAGTTGACCCGGCAAACACTGTTTTGTCATGTATATTATTTGTAGTAAACAAATGTATTTGTGTTTTCATTTATATGTATTGGTGCGTTGCTCTGCCAAACAATTTTGCGTATTCTCTTCATTCTCCACGTCTTCGTTGATCTCGGCAACAACACTTTCATAGGCTTCACCGTTATCTCGCTTGTCCGAATGTAAATTNCTCCTTGTTTATCTAATGTTACCTGGGCACCCAGGGAGGGCCCTGCTGCTCCTGCTGGGCTGCCTAACTAATGCCCCTGCTGCCACATCGTTGGCCAAAATCCAGCTAATTAATCGTCGTCGTTGCAGGTGATTAGAACTTAAATGAGTTTTCGTTGCAGTCTGAGTTGCTGTGGACATGGGATCCGTTAAATGTGAGACTAGGTAGTCAATCTTGACTTTGTTCTTGGGATCCTTTAGGTGGTCACAATTAGGATTTTAGTTTGAATAATTTTTGACTATCTTCGGGGAAAAAATATATATTTAACACATTGATAATTTTAATCGTCACTTGAGAACACAGACACTGTTCACAATCCCCTCAACCCTTATTTTCGAATCAACAGAAAAATAAATCGAGGGCATGAAAGTTCCCCTCGCCGCCAAGCGTTTGCACAACATTTATCACCTTTTATGTAGGGGCGAAAATGCGATGCTCGGCCCTGTTTCCTATGGGAACAAAGGCAATAACAAGCAACTTTAACAGTAAACACAGAAACAACAATGCAGCGAAATGCAATTTCACACTAGGCTAAACTTTCCTCGTTCCTGTTCCCGTTCTTGAACCCAAACCGGGAGTCGAAGTCGATCTGATTCGTTGTCGGAGCGAACGCTCGGTAGGGCATACAATTTAATTATGATTTATTGGTTTACCGGCCTGCTCGCATCGAGCTCGAACATTTTAAGCCAATTGGGTCCACCCCAAATTTATTGACACTTTTCGGCTGACAAAACATCGGAAAGTGCAACGCCTGCCCCTCGGCGTTACTTATTGTTGTGCTCATAAATCTTTGATTCAAAATAAGACTGATTACGAGAATGGAAAATAACAAAGGCCTGTCGAGGATTGAATACTCTTCCCTTGTCACAGAATTTCACTTTAAATATAAAAATAGCATCTTTAATAATATATAATAATATATTTTAGGCTTTTTTTTATTCACTTGTGAGTTCTAAGAAAAGCATTTTCCAGCATCTAACATTTTCTGATCAAAATTTCAATGCCCTCTGCAAGGCTATAAAATGCATTCACTTTCGTCTGGGGGGTTCTATTAATACTCAAATTTGTGCTAGCGAAGGGGTAGGCTCTAAATAGTATAATCTAGTCGCTATATTAATCAACTTACTAATCCGTTTCTGTTTTCGTTTTCCGTTGCAGTCATCAGCGAAGATCCCGAGTTCACAGATGTCATAGAGAACATAACAGTGCCTGCTGGGCGGAATGTCAAGCTGGCTTGTTCGGTCAAGAACCTGGGCTCCTACAAGGTGAGTGAACCAAAATCTGGACAAATCTACCCTGCCATTAAAAATATTTATGGGATTTTCTTAAATAAGATTGGAATAAAAATACATGTTAAAATCAAATGATGAACTTTAACAAATTTTAAAATTTTTAGGTAGTATAGCTTAGGAATGGACCTGTATTGTCCTTATAAGGGCCGAAACTCCTTTGGTGTTTGCTCAAATGCATTATTCGATAAACAAATCTTAATTGGGTTAGTTGTCATATTTGGACTCAGATTTTCAGAATGTAGACTTAAGCACCCAATAAACAATGGTGAGAGTAGACATGTGTACATATCTGTCTCTGTTCCACTGTGGTTATGCGATTTAGTTGGTTTAAACTGTATTGCCTTTAAACTTTTAATAGTTAATCAATATCTAAACTTTAAATGAAGACGAATATTGAGCTTTAGAGTTCGAGATTGGTGGATTTTTTAAGGCCGTTTGATTTCGGAAAGACCGTTTGCACATGTGGGTCCAACCTTGCTATCTTTCCCTCTTCGATGCCTTGCCTGCAATGTACAAGGAAGGGAAGAAC
The DNA here is from genome assembly GCA_008042735.1 of Drosophila leontia. Taxonomy (NCBI): domain Eukaryota; kingdom Metazoa; phylum Arthropoda; class Insecta; order Diptera; family Drosophilidae; genus Drosophila; species Drosophila leontia. The sequence continues at coordinate 7,768 of VNKB01002504.1, read as the reverse complement.
AGGTTTTAGCTGTTTAACAGACAGAGAACTTCGAATTTTTCCTTGATAAATACTGCTCCTCGAAAGAGAGTATCATTCAAGCTAACCAATTCTTCTCCATAGATTGTATTCAGTCGACTCTGAAGGATATCTTAGTTTTCCTGTAACGGAGTAGTGGGCGAGCTCTGAGCCAAATATAAGTTTTGCAAAAATTGTGCATTCCAGGGACGCTGGGAAAGAATTAAATTCGGCAGGGCCGGTCTGTGATATGGGTCCTTTCCACTGGACACTGGCTTAACCGCACTGCTCAATATTCATTGTCTGGTGCATTCTTTTAGGCTGCGCTTGATATGCATAGATGTCTCTATCGCTCTCCCTCCTGTGCTCCATCCCTGGTGCTCCGCCGCAGAGTCGGCAATTTAAATTTGCATCCAATTGAATTTCCATAATGTGCGTGCGACCGAAACGTGCATAAATTTCATTTTGACACGCCTTGCCGGCTCGCTCCGGCCTTTGTCGCTTCAGCCACGTTATGTGGTTGGTGCTCGTAATAATTTTTATGACCCTTAAGTTCGGCATGTACGACCCCCGCCGGTCCCGGGCCACCCAGTCAGCCGTCCTTTCATTCATCTCTGGTTTGCTCCTCATTGGCCGCAGGTAAGCTCAAAAGTTAACCGGCAACAACAACGGGAAGCGCTCGTAGCTGCAATAAAACGTGACTTTGCATGCAAAATAGTTGCGTAGCCGACGGGTGGGATTCTTGCTCTACCACGTCTGTCCTAGGACGCAGACAGGTTACTTGGAATTAATTTTATAGTCCACACTGGGGTATGGCAACTTTACTATCAAAGTGGCCTCCGATCAAAAAATTAATAATAGTTCAGGTCTCAATTAAAGTTACAAAAAGAAAATATTCCAAGTCAAAGGTGACTAATAAATATTTTGTTTCAGATTTAAAATATATTTTTGGCTGCTTAAATAAACCAAAAAAGGATAAGACTATGTCTATTCGGTTATACATATACATATTTATTTTCTGTGGTCTTGGAACTAGCTTATCCTCGATGCTTAAAAAGTTCACTCCCCATCTGCGTCTGCACAAATATTTGAGCTGCTTGTAAAATTAACTCGCGTATTTCTCAGACGCTCCTTTTAACACGTTTACGCTTAAATTGTTAATGTTAAGCGAGCAGCTTTTCATTTTCCCCTAACCACCCCCATCCCCGTCACCGATCCCCCACACTGCCTCGTGTCCTTGTTTGCATTTCAATTTTCAACGCCTACACAAACAGAGAGACACACGCACACTGAGGCGCACTAACAACAATGCCAGGCCAGTAACATGAGCATAAGTTTAGTTTGTTTATGTTGTTGTTTGTATTGCTTGGGCCCTCCCACAAAGCCTGCCACCCCAATCCTCCACCCGCTACTCCATCCAAGCACCGAACAAAGCATAAACATTTTCAGGCATAATAAAGTGTGTTTATTTTTGCTTCGGCTAAAAGTTTTTTCTAGTTGTTTTCTTTTTTAGTTTTGCTTAAAATTTTATGACTTCATTTAGTATTTTATAGGGGAGAGCGGGGGCGAGGGGCCGGAAAGAGTTGTGCCATTACGCAAATTGCAAATTGGCCATTCTGTCTGTCGGCTGCTATCGACTCGGGCCATCAGCTTGTGTCTGAGACAAGTGAAGGCATCTGCCCCATGGAAATGAAGATAAATACGAATGAGATAGTGGCGCTTTCGAAGCGAGAGTCTGCGAAATACAAACACTGCATATAATAGAGTTTGTCTGGACTCTCAAGTGTGACGTCTCCGGCAATATCCGATTGAAAGGATTGTGGTTTAAGACAGAGCTTGGGTTGGTCCTAAAATGGTCTAGAAAATATGCCATATTTAAAGAATCCCATCTCAGACAGCCTTTAAGGAAGAAGTTTTCGTGGTTAGGCCTTTAAAAAAAGGAAGAAGGTCATCACTGCATCTTGCGGAGTTGAGATCAAAGTAATTTTAAATTAAATTAAATCTTAGATACTCGAAGAAAAGAATCTATAACATCGTTAGGCTTCAATAACTACTTATAAACCTAAAGCCTTGCCATATATGTATATACTGACTTTTTTCTGAGTACAGAAATTTTAAACCATCAGAGAATTTCAGATAGAAATCCTTTTTTCCTTCGAAAAAGTCACACAATCGTGCGGCATTTGTTACGGCCTATGTAACTCAAATTAGCCAGAGTTCAGAATTGTGACAGTTCCAGCAGTACCTTAGCCATTTCATTGCCATAACTGGACTTAAATATGCGGAAAATTTTAATGGCATCAGCTGCTGGTGCCGGGAAAGCCTATTAAAAGTCACACCGTCACGTGGCCACCCAAGAGTCGACTTTGCCTTGACTTTTGCCGGCCTTTTCTCGCCTAGCTGGAAATAATTCGGCCGAAAGCCGCACACTCTCGTATAGACAGCAGAGGCTTATGCTGGCCCTATATGGCGTCTAATTAATTTCAATGAAAGGAGTCCAGAAAACGAATCGAAATTGCAAATGCAAAAGAGGAGAGTTTAAGCCAAAATGTTAGTGCCGAGGGCTTTAATCCGTTGGGAAGTGCACTTTTATTGATTTTTAGCCCCTCCCCCACCTTCGCTCCTCTCTCTCTGATAAACGTGTTTGCATTAATTCTTCGATTCGCTGCTGCCACTTCGCTGCCTCCCCGAACTAGCATTTAGACGACTGACTTTTAATATGCCAAAGGAGTCAACGGCGCCCAAATATAAAATAAGCAAACTGATGGCGACTTCTTCCCTTCGACTTTGTCTCCGATCTCCGCGTCTATCCCGGTGTACGTTTTCAATGCAGACATTGAAAAATTAACCGATATCAGTCCACGTTGGCCGACAGCATCCTCCTCCGGTGGCGCCTCCGAAGGATGCTGATAGTGCAGCTCAGCTCCGTGACGTGGCCCGTAGACTTTGCTACTGAGCCCAGCGCCGCCATTACATTTACTGCCAGCGCGTAGGAATTTATCATTGAAATGGCATCGACACAACACATCCTACATTCCGGCTCCTCCTTTGTGCCTCGCATTTAGCACGTCTCAGTCGATGCGTTGGGTGCTTAAATTTGCATAAATTGTTTGTTGTTTACCCCCGGAAAAAGAAAGGACGAAAACGAAAAACTAGTCGTGCTGCATAAGCTGGGACGGGAAGTGTTTGACCCATGACGCACGCTAGCTGCCAAAAGTTTCTGCGGCGACATCTGCCGTCACATGTGCAAAAGTTTCTACCGGAGAGCGGTCGTTAATCCTTCATAGGAATTGATGATGATGGCCCCAAGTTTGGCCAATAAAAGCGATGACAGTTTGTCATCAGCTCAACTAATAAATGGGGGCCCTTGATGAGCCTCCGGCTTTGGGTGTCCGTGGCCGCATTAGCATCTATCACAGCCGATATCCGCATGAAGTGGGCTGAATAATTCAATTGTTTTGTTTTCAGGTGGCGTGGATGCATTTCGAGCAGTCGGCCATTCTCACCGTACACAATCATGTGATAACGCGTAATCCGAGGATAAGTGTCACCCACGATAAGCACGACAAGCACCGCACCTGGTTCCTGCACATCAACAATGTCCAGGAGGAGGACAAGGGCCGATACATGTGCCAGATCAATACGGTGACGGCCAAGACTCAATATGGCTTCGTCAAAGTTGTGGGTAAGTCGATGGGCCTTGCATGTCCTTTGCATATTTCATTTTATTTGCCAAAACTGCTACAAGGAATTAGTATCTCAGACAATGACAAACCATCCCTTGACGAGGTTGCGGTGCGCAAACAAAACACTTTATTGGGGATAATAAATGACAGTCCTCGTTCATTTTCTTTTATCTGATTAGCCTGTGAAAGTATTCATTAAATCTAACCATATTGCTTGAAATTCATGATGTGCTATGTGTGCTGGAAGTTCCGTGCTTCTTCAACTTTAATAGTAAAGAGCTCATTCCATAAAAGTATTTACATAGCCAGGAGGGTAGCACACTACCTAGTTTTTAGAACTTATAACTATTGAATTGATCCAAATTATTAAGTTAATACCTACACTCCTGCCCACAATTATACGACACCCCGAAAACTTTAGTTTCGACCCTCGTAGGAAAGTCGGGAAGCATATTACAACAAAATCAAGTATGCAGAATTAAGGCTTAATGAATTCTGCTTAAAATATGATTTTTTTATCTCTGATTGGACCTCCCGTTTTCATATAGCGTTAAAAAAAGCAGAAAAGCCCGATTTTTGCCATGGCTGAAACTGTATCATAACTATACGACATGTTTCAATTATAACGGCTAGAGGTAATTATTTGGTTTCAAATAATTTTTTTTAGGTTTCTGGTAACAATTTAATGAATTGGAAATAAAATGCCAAGTGGATGTTTGTTATCCGACGAAAAAAAGGGAAAAATAAGGGCATACAACGATGCTGGCTTTAATGTAAGCGAAATATCGCAGAAAATTGATCAAACACGTTGTTTTATCCCATTTTTTTTTTAAATTCGGATGAATATGGAGTGAAGCAAAGCTCTGGAAAGATCCCAAGTTGCCCGACCGCCATGAACGTCGCATAATACTTAGATTTAGCTATTCGATTCCTTGGAGCGCCACACTTGCCGCTAGTTGCAGTAAGCCTGTGTCACGAATGACTGTCTGGCGGACACTGAAATCATCGTAGTACATTGTAAGAGTAGTCTTAAAGACGGCTCCGTTCTTAAAGATGAGTTACAAAACAGAACAACTTAAATTTTTAGGAAAAAATCTTGGAGACACTGGGCCTCAGTATGACATTTTAACTTATTTTTGATTATACAGTTTTTTTTCCCAATTTTTTAGCTAGATAATTTTTTCTGATAAAAAAAATGTTAATCTTGACGGCCCAGATCGGTTTTGGCACTATTGGACAGATTTACATGAGGTTAAACTTATTTTTTCAAAACGCTGTTTCGGGGGAGCCTTTCATGCGTCTTAAGCGCTTGATCTGTGCTTACCAGATCCAAGATGAATAGTGGAGAATACAAAAAAGTATTTCATGATCGTCTTCTAACATTTTTGGAACAACATATGGAAAAATATCATGTTTTTATGCAGGATTCACCAAGTTAGAGAGACCCAGCGCTTCATAAATAATCACAATATAAGAGTTTTGGGTTGGCCACCGTGCTCCCCTGACTTGAATTTAATTTAAAACATTTGGTTTACTTAATTCAGGCGAGCTTAGGCCAATAACAGGAAATTTTAGAGTGTCAAGACCCTTAAAAGTGATATTTTGGGTGAAAAGTTTCCATTATACCAATATTTACCTAAAAAGTTTGTTAATTCAATGCCTAAGAGACCTTTTGAGGTTGACAAGGCTTAAAGTGGCTCTATTAATCATTAAAAAATTTTTTATATACCATTATAATTATAAAATATTAAGTAAATCGAAGAAATTGTCATGTGTCGTATAGCTATGATACAGTTTCAGGCATGGCAAAAATCGGGGTTTTCTGCTTTTTTTAACGCTATTTCAAAACGGGAGGTCCAATCACAGATAAAAAAATCATATTTTAAGCAGAATTCATTACGCTTTAATTCTGCATACTTGATTTTGTTGTAATATGCTTCCCGACTTTCCTACGAGGGTCGAAACTAAAGTTTTCGGGGTGTCGTATAATTGTGGGCAGGAGTGTAGTCAATAGTGCCCGTTTCTTCTACTATTTATTTCTGTATTTCTTAGTAGACTGAAATACTATTTTTGCAATCGAAATCTTGGTATCATCAAACATAAAGTCAACTGTTAGTCACAGGTAACTTGCTGAAAAAGGCATTTCCGATCTCCAAAAAGTATATATGTACATTTTTTATTTATCTTAGAAATTATTGTTAGATTTTCAACTGAAACCCAAATTTGCTTCTGAATTTACATAACACTTTTATATTTATTTTCTTGTTTATATTCCGCTTTTGAAATAGGCCTGATTTAAATTCAGATCGCAAATATTTATACCAGTGCAGGTTATAATATTTTCAGTCAGAAGCTTGTAAAACAATGGAGTCATTTCCGACCCTATAAATCATATATATTCTTGATCAGCATCAACAGGCGAGTTAATCTAGCATGGCAGCTCAGAAAAAAAATTTTTGTCAAATTTTCGAAAATTTGATAAGGGGTTACATCGTTAAAATTCTCAAAATTTGAAAAAAAAATTTTGGTTTCCTTAAATTTTAAATTTAGTATTCAAGTTTGTTAACCTTTCAAAAACTAACAAAGAAAAGTTTTCCGAATTGAATTTGATGCATTTTTAGCTTAGTTATGATCGATTTTTGATTCAATACCATGATCCTATGGCAAACTGCAACGGTAATTAAAAAATAAACGATTAAATACAATATCTTTCATTATCAGCTTTTATAAATACTCATTACGTATGTATGTATTTTCTGAGATTTATAGAAGGTTGTAGATGAGAAGAGCTTTTCGAGCGAAAACATCAGCATTATAAACATTTCAATGGAATTCTAGTCATTGTAAATCATTTGTAAGCATTACATTTTCCTTTCACTTGCCACGGAATGTCTTCTTTTTTTTTTAGTTTCCATAGATGATAGTCTCGTTCGTGTGAACTTGTATTTTCAGAACTAGATTATATATTTTTTTTGTTAATTTTTAAGTTAGTTTTAATATTTTTAGCTGGGCTTAATGCAATCCCCTAAAACCTAATAATATTTTGCCAAAGCTTTCAATGTGCAAGGAAATGCAAAAATGTTCGAATCGGATCCGTCTTTCAAGTTGACAAATCAACATCATCCGGCTGGCAAACAAGACCGGCAACAGTTCACAGCAGGCAACAGCCTCTGGCAATGGGCGCTGGGCGATGGGGGTTGGGCGCTGGGCGATGGGCGTGCCTTGGGTCCACTCGCATAAATCAGTTTTTGTGGCAAAACTTGAAAAATATGTGCGCAAACAAATGGCATCGGACGATGAAGTGAACTGAAGAGGAGACAGGCTGCCTGGCCGTGCAACAGTTAGGACCCGGAACGGTGGCAACGACCAGGGACCAGGGACCAGGACGACCAAGCGGAGACACAGACATAGACGCCGCATGGAAATGCAAGGAGACATATGCTGCACGTTGTATAATTTCGGTTTAGAATCTGGTTTCTGAAAGCGCCAACTGGACAACTTTTGGACATCGTGACTTTGGGATGCCCATTAAAAAGATATTTTTTTTTAATTAGCTAGAATGTTGCCGATTTTATTTAAAAATATAATTTATTTAAGCTTCTCAATTCGATTAATTAAAACAATTAACCTACCATAGGAAAATTACTATAATTTTTTACATTAACAATTATTAAATATGGACTTTAAAAGAGTATATAATACTTAAAATAGAATTCTATATATATGAATTCGTGTTACTTGCTTATCTTCCTCAAATCTAAAATAATATGTATTTTTAACAAGGATTCTTTTATTTTTGTTTTAAAACTACCTGCGGAATCAAGAATGAATTCAGCGATTAAAGAAGCATTATTTTAAGCGCCAGCTGCCTTCAGCTGTTCATATCCCTTAATACCTCTTAACACTTTACCAGGTATAAAAATGGCTGCGGCATATTTTAAAACATTTTTTCTTGCCTTCCACACATTCGTTGCTCGTTTTGTTGCCTTTGACCAGGGCGGCCAGAGCTGTCATAGTGGCATTTTTTATGCCTTCCTCCTGGCAAATTTGCCTAGCATTTTTGCTGGCCCAGGACTTTTGCCATG
>VNKB01002501.1:0-11366 GCA_008042735.1 Drosophila leontia | reverse complement strand
GTCGCCTTGTGGCTCGTCCTCAGCCATTGGCCATCGGTGGTGGATTTCGACAGTAAGGCAGCTACTGCGCATGCTGGCCAGGGCAACAAGTGTGTTGGGTTTCGCATAGTACCAGAGCTATTCAGCGGCTCTGTTGGAGACTTTTGTTGGTCACCCACTCTACTCATACCCAACCCCGCAGCTGGGTGACATTTCGAGGTTCCCCCCTCGAACGGCTCACGTAGCCGGCAGTCGAAGCTGAGGCCACTTCACTACAAAATAATTAAAAATTGAACACACAGAGCTCTGCGGAGAAGGAGACAAACAAACAGCTAGCAAATGACACTCGCCACGGAATGAAATGGAATGCAATACGATCTGTCAGGATGCGACCCTCTAGATACAAATGCACTGAGAGAAAGAGGGGAGAATGTAAAAAAAAACTATAGGATTTATTCAAGGGGGTAATTAAAATTAGAAAAGTAAGGGAAATAGATGAGAAGCGAGTTGGAAGAAATCGTCATGACTTTGTTTAGAGACTTATGAAAAAATTTGAATTCAGATCAGAGTGCGCAAATCAGTTGGGAATTATAGCGCCATAGAGGGGGAAAAAACCTATAGCTGGAGATTAGACTGTAGTTTTTGTTAAACGTCTCCTTCACTGCGTTGCAAAATTATAATACCCTGCAAGGGTATAATAAATAAGAAAACGCTGAAAATCAAAGGAATGTATTTTCAGTTTCAGTAATTAAGCCACTAGACAATGTAAACCAAGCGAGAATAACCGAACCAGTTGGGAATTATAGCGTCCGAAAAGCTTTCAAATGTCTGTATCTCTGAAAATTCCTGCAAAAAAAAATTCTAAAAAATTTCGTTAAACTAATTCAAACATTCTGCTCACTCTAGAATTATTTTCCAGTAAAAATGTTCTCAGTGCACAGCTTTCCCCTATATATTGCCAGTTGTCATCATCCTCTGGTTGTTGTTTTTTTTTTCGCTCAGATGCTACTGCTTTTGCTGCTGAAACTGTCGCTGTCGTTGTCATTGCTGCTCATTTTACACAAACCAACAAAGGCCAACGGCGACCCAACACGAAACACGGCAATCACCCAGCAGGACCTCCTTGGTACTTTGGTCCTTTGCCTGCTCCTGTTGCTCTCGCCCAACTCGCCTGCAGCTGCTTAAATAATTTTCGCGATGGGGCGGCTGCAGCGCGGTTCGTCAGTCGCCGGATATAAAATGTCAATAAGCTCCAATAACGCAATTGACAAGCTGAGACAGCAGCCTCGCCAACAATAAACGGGAAACGGTGCTCAAGGATGAGCGGCTGTGGCTGCTGGAAAAGGATTGAGGGTTGCAGGAGGTTGAGGGTAGTAGTGGCCAGCGAGGCGTGCACTAACTTCCAGCATCGACATCTCGAATTGCCCTGCGGGATCAAGACAGTACAGGAACAGGACCCCAGCTTCAGTCTGGAGAGAGCAGAGTAATTTCAAGCTTAAGGAAGCTTCAAATTGATTACGAAATGGGAGGAACTTTAAGGATGATTGTGAGATAGAAGCTATAAAAATCAATTTTTCTTCTGGGAATTATTCGAACCTGAATTTAGTTGGTTAACTCAAGTTATTATAATTTTGTAAATACACTTTTTTTCTGGTTAAAAACTCATTTGAGAATCAACATCCTTAGCTTAGACACGGGCCTCTTGTTGCTTCCCCTTGGTGTTGTCATTGATGGGCGACGAGGAGCCCGAGCCAGAGCCTGATCCCGAACCCTGTGCCATTTCCCGCATCTCCTCTGAAGAGCGACCTATGACAATGCGACGATTCGATTTCGGAGTTCGCTCCAAGGACTTGTCAATGGATCTCCGGGGAGTTGTTCGCAGGCTGGAGACGGGTGTTCCAGCCACAATGGGTTTCTTGTTGTTCCAAACGCACAGCACAAACCTGATTTCCTTGTTAAAAGCTGCCTTGAAGGTTAGCTGTAATAAAGAGCAGTTATAAAAAAGGATGGTAACTGAAGGTATAGACCTTCTTACCCTCTCCTCCAAGGCCACTTGCTGCACGTAGACCAAGAACTCGGTGATGCCAATGAGAAAGGCAATCAGTATACCCACATAGAGCGTATAAAAGATGCCGCGCAGCTCCTCGAAGGTCATGTCTGGAGTGGCGTCGGGATCTGGTTCCTCAAAGCAACTGGCATTCGGGTTCTTCCACCACTTTTGCTTGAGATCGTAGAGATGACCCCGTTCGCTTAGCCTCAAAATGGCCACACTCAAGTTTGATCTATACTCTGCTCCAAAGGGCACCGCAATGGCATAGTGCTTCTCCCCAAACTTTTCACCAACCGAACGAAGATCGCAGTGCAGTTCACGATGGTATTCCAAAGTGGTGGTCTCCATGAGAAACATGTAGTCGCCGCGATTCTTTTGGACCCGCTCCACTCCCTCTAGATTATCCTTGGTGTAGGCCGAAGGGTCATCGTTGTTCATCAGATTGAAGGCCAAACGATAGACAGTCTCGTTGGAGTCAGCCAAGAGGTTATAGGTGCTGCCACCATAAATGGTGCCGAATTTGACCTTCTTTTGACCACTCAAATCCTTAAGGTTGGCGATGCTACCCTCCATTTTGGAGCTGGTCAAGAATGCAGCCAAGTTGGCGGTATAGGAGTTGGCAATAATGATGGCGAAAATCCACCAGGTGGCCTCGAACATGCGAACCTGAAATTATTTGATATAGATTGAATATAACCTAGCGAATAACCGAAAGAGTAAGCACCTGTGGACTCCTTGGCAAGATATCACAACCAGCTGTCATGATGGAGGCCACCGTTAGCCAACCAGTATTGTGAATGTCCCACGAGTTCTCCAGCACCTCTGGATCGCGATTGCAAGGATGCGGGTTCTCCCACTCCATCTTGGCAATCCGGGCAACAATCGTCTTGAGAAAGGTGACCACAAACACCGATATCAGGATCCAAATCCAGACCTCTCCTCCAAAGGGCGCCAGATAAGCATCCAGGGGCTTCTCCACATGCGGACTTTTGTAGGCCAGGATACTAACGCCCAACTGCATGAAGGGCACGGTAAAGTCCACGGCGGTTTTGCGGGCTTGGGTAATGGTCAGGTCGCAAATGCCCATGTGGGCATCCTAGAAGAATACATATTAGAAAACTTTTTCTGAAAAGAGTTTACTGACTCGCTTACATTATTAATAATCTCGCCAATGATGCCGTTCCACTGCTTGGTGTCCTTGTCCAGCTTGCCGTACTGTTGATCCGCCACTGGTATAAATTGGTACTCGAAGCCCATCTCCTGGGCAATGGCATCGATGAGATCCACGGCATAGCCTTGATATTGGGCATTTCCAGTCATATTTAGCTCCACGGCAGTGTCGTTGTAGGAGAAATAGGGCGGTCCTATTCTAGTGGCCACTCGGTAGATGATCTTCTTTTGCACCTTGGCATCCACATTTAGCTGGGTTATCTGACCCCTGGGATCCCACACGGCTATGCCTATGCCATCAAGGGGATCATAGACCTCTATATTGAAGGTTATTCGCTGTCCATCCTCATCGAACTGCAGGCTCGTTGTCCGGAAGTTGGTGCTGTTTACGCCGGAAGTCTGCAACAGCAAACACCTCGCCAATTAACTGGGATTTCCCTCATCCCCAGACTACACTCTGTACTCACCCCTTTCATGAGGCGTGTGAGGTAGCGACCCATTGCCCAGGTGCGACCTCCGGAGGAGGCAAAGTCACAGGTTATACGCGGCACTGCCATCCGGTCGGGGTAAAAGAAGCTGGCATTCCGCCAGGATTGCTCAAACAGATGGAGGGCATCGTGGATCAGGTCATGGAGAAGAGTGCGCGGTGATTCGTTGCTCTCGTAAACAATGTCGTCTTTCTGAATGACATAGCCATAGGGCTGGGAGTACTACTCAAAAGATAAAGTTTATATATAGCTAAAGTGTGTGTAATTAACTCACCGGTGGAGGATCAGGATTGAGCAGAAGTCTAGCTGCTGTTATATTCACGGCAAAGGTCTCATTGTCTGCAGAGAGTTCCTCCAGATGATCGGTGTAGGTATCCAGATTGGTTAGAAAAATATGCTACAGGTGGAATTAGGTTAATAAATTACTCTTAAGGGGTCCTTAATGAAAGGATACGTTCGTTTTTAATCTCACATTAAACTGTCCAGTTAGACCAAACTCTGAGGAGGCATTCAAGAGCTCCACCAGCATCCCAGGAGCACAGTCCAAAACCACTCTCCTTTCACCCCTGATGCTCTTCCACATGACCCGATAGTCGTCGTCCTTGTGAAACTTTCTTACCCTAACCACTTCGTTGTGGACCTCACGCAGCTGTAGAAGGTCCTGCAAGCGAGCAGCAGCCTTGACTAGAAAGTATTAATTTAAAAGAAATATTTTAAATAGTTTTCTAATTAGAAAATCAGAAAAAATCAATACATACCATCATCTCCATCATAGACTATCGTAAACTTGCGCCAGCCAAAATTCTGGACAATATCTGCATAGGCCTTGGACAGTATCACCTGCGAAGGGTAAAGATTCAAAGTCATCTGATGGTTGGGCCTCTCCTCTAAATGCTCCTCATCCGCCACATCGAATTCGATGTGGGGAATGCCGGTATTATTGCAAACCAAAGCTATAATATCTAGAAAAAAAGAGAGAAGTAGAGAAAGAGAACAAATCACTCATACGCTCTGTTGACAAACAGAGAATTTTCCAACGCCGGAAAAGCTTTTCTTTTCCATTCTATTTTGCTTACATTTTCTATACAAAATAGTTCCCTCCACACTTACCGCTCGCCGCCTTTGAACTTGGTCCAAAAATAGCTGCGACACCATTATCCACAAGATCGCAAGCTGAAATTCAAAAAGAAAATTCATGCAAAAATTCGTTGAATAAAAAAATAATAAACTCACCCTGCTCCTGCATGGTGACACTGCCATCCTCGGGCTTTAAACGTTTTATCAAAGGAAAAAAGCGCATGGTTTGCTCTGATTCGGGACCATTGATGGCATTGATCACCTCCAGGAACTCCTTTTCCAGCTCCAGTTCATCGTCGTAGAAGAAGGCACCTGCAGGGATTTGAGTTTAGGGTTAACTGAGAGGTGAAACCTTTTCTCTCACCAATGTTGATTTGTTGCCCCTGGCTGTGGGAAATGAAAAACGCACTCCACATGCAGCTGAGCACAAGTATGCGGTGCCACATGCCTGCCAACCTGCCTGCCTGGCTGCTCTCTGCCCTGGAATTTTCAGCTAAGAATTTGTGGCCAGCGGCGTTGAGCTATTTCCAAAAATATTTTGTTTTTTCATGCGGGAAATCCGATGGCACTGGCGAGTCCACGGCAACTGGGGGAAAGCTCTGTTGGACATGGGAGATCGAAGGTGGTGCATAAGGAAGGGAGAATAGAGAATGGAGAACGGGGAGCGGAGGAAAGAGGAACAGCTGCTTGGAAAAGCTCTGTCAGCTGGTCACCATCTGTCACAAATTGGGAATAAATATAAAAATGAAAGAGATTTTAGCTAAACAAATTTAAATTATAATTTAAAATTGATCTAGAAAGAAATATTTTATAAGGTTTTTAAGGTTTTATTATTTAAATGATTACAGAACTATGGTAATATATAAAATAACCGGCTTTTTGTTTTTATTCTTAAATTCTCAATAAAATTATTTCCCTACATTTTGGGAAAAAATATTCACTTTTAAAAAATATTTAATTTTTTAATTAATATAAATCAACTATATTTGTTCCTATTTTCTTACTTAAAATTTCAATAAAAAAACTTTACAAAGTTTTAGAGAACAAATTTAGCTTTAAAGAAATATTTAATTATTTAATTAATATAAAATCCCCAAAATGTTGTTATATTTTTTAATCTAAGCTCTCACAAAATTGTAATAAAATTAAATGTAGCAATTAAATAATAAAAAAATATTTATTTAATATAAAATTTTGCGAATTTTTAACTTAAATTCTTAAAAAAACTTCAAAAAATTTCTAAACTCTTCATAGTTACATTTTCTTTCTTTTCTAACTTAAACACTCATTAAAAAAAACCTTTACAAAATGAAGTAAAATCTCTAAACCCAAGACCTCCCTATACCATTCCCTTCTAGAAAACACTCTTCTGTTAAACCAGATGGACAACCTTTTCAAAAGAAACCCACGATTAGCTCCCTGGGGGATAGAAGTAACCCCATTAAAGTCGGACACGGTTCAATCAGCCTGCCGCCAGGTTGGGTTGGAGCTCCATTGAAAAGCGATGAGGTGTCAATTTTTCAAGGCAACAAGGGGACAGAGCCGTTTGGGTTTTTTTTTTGGGGGGGATTTGCATAAAGGTAGAAACAGCCAGCATTCAGCATTCAGTCGAGCATACTTTTAATGGCCTGAGGAGGTGAAACTCTAACTGGAACTGGGACTAAGACCACAACAGCTCAACATGGTGGCAACAATATGGCCGCTGGTGTCATTTTAGCCTTTACCCGCAGTGTGTTTGCTCAAAGGATTTTGATGATGCCAAACACGTTTTGTGTTTTAGCCGCTCTACACCACACCTTTTGCCACCTTTTGTAGGCCCCGAAATTTGAATAATTCCCACCCAGCAACCGTTAATATTCATTTTGGGCGTAACTGGGGCTAAAATCCAAATATTCAATATGCCGCTGATGATGATAAATGCCTTCCAACTATTCCGAATTGAATACCATTAGCAAGAGGAATTTTTCGCGCTGTTATTTCTTCTTTCCTTCTTGTTTTCCTTTCTTTTTTTCGATTAAAACTTTTGTGGAATTTTTTTTTTTGCTGGCTACTGTGCGCGGTAATCAAGCCGAGGAGAAGCAAGAAATAAAAAAAAAATTGGCCCAGGCACACTTGCAAAACATTTTCTATTACACGAAAATATTTATGGCCACCAAGCGATGGGGTAGAGGGGGAAAGTCTCTCCACGTATGAATGGAATGCCCTGCAGCAGAGACCCAGACCAGACCAGGACTACCCAAAATCCTCCACTCCACCAAAAAAAAAAAAACATAACAGAAAACAGAGCTCAGAACACAGAAAACCGAGCAACGGGAGCACAACAAATCCAAATCCTGGCCACAACAGCAGAAGAATCTGCAAAACTTTTCGCTAGGTAATAATACCCTGGATAAGGGAGCAGGGGGGCAGTGGGGGGAAAACTCACTCCCTTGGCTAGTGCAAAAAAGTTTTTAATACTTGCCATAATGTTGCCAAAAGGATTATCCAAAAGAATGACTTTTAATGGAGACAGGAAGTAAGCGCATAACAGACAGAAGTATTAACTGTTTCCTTCCGCTTGCGGGGAGTACTTCTTCTACCTTCGCCGGAATCCTGGCGAACCTCGGCGCACACATATTTACAAAACTGTCAGTTCCTAAGCGCTCCACCTCCTCATCCTCCTCTGGCATCCTTTAGTGCGTGTCCTGTGGCTGCCAGGGTGTGTGTATATGTGTGTGTGTGTTTTTGTGGCACGTAAGCTGTGCGGAAATATTGCAACATGCTCATAACGGGCAGACTACGGATTCTGAGGCTGAAAGGCTTATGACGATTACTGTTCCATTCCGAAGGGTATTACGATTTGTACAAAAAGGTTGAAACGATCGCAGGTATTTGCTTTGAAACTTTCGAAAATGTGGCTATATTAAATGTAAGGTTAAAATATAAATTAGATATATTATAAAGAATTTAAATATAAGATCAAGCCATTTTCCTGTTAATAAATAATTTAAATTTAAATAATAATCCACCAACTCGATAAACCAGAAGCTCATAAAATCCTTGTAAAACTTGTATCAAATAAATATCAAATCAAAGTATTGGCAAGGAGTTACTATTTAAAAATATAACTTTATTTAAAACGATAAATACAAATTTTGCTAAATTTCATTGTCCGCCTGGCAAATAAAAAACAAAGAATCATTACAATTGCTGTCCCACATTTCGGCATTAAACAAATTGACGCAGTTCTCCTCATGATCTTTGTCGTTTGGTTGTTCCTTATGCCACTTTAAAAATGGTGCTGGCTTGTGCGAGGCCACAGTTACGAAGTGGCCCTCATTCTCCTCATCATTAATGCCTAGCCAGTGAGCCGGCCAATTATCAAGTTTTGGTATAACGGCTTTCATTTCTTCTTCATTTCGAAAGGAGGCTAAGTAACCTCCCATCTTACGACACATTCTCTCAGCAGTATACCAATCCACCTCTTCATATACAATTCGAAAATACCTAGTTCCGATTAGCTCGAAACCTGATGGAATAGTAATTGTGGATGAAGCCGGTACTTCCACCTTGGCTGTTTTTTGGGGGGCTGCCGTCTTATTCGATTTTGCCTGTAATTGACTCCCCTCGGCAGCATCTATCTTGTTGTTTGACACTGCCTGCAGTTGATTTGCAAGCGCCTGAAGTTGGATTCCAAGCTTTGTCTGAACCGCTAGCAGACTTTCATCCAGTTTAGCCTCCAGTTTGGTTTGCACCTCCTGAAGATGTCCTTCCAACTTAGCTTCCACTCCTTGTAGTTGTTCTTCCAGCTTAGCCTGCTGCTCCGCCATGCTGTCAAGCTTCGCCAGGACTTTGGTTGCAATGTCAGCATCCCTGGTGTTCTCGCTGTCTTGAGGACGTAGTTCATTCTGATTGGGATCCATATCAGTAAGTAGGATTGTATAGTCAAAACGAGGGCTCTTCGCGAAGGATCCATCAAACAGGATACAGGCAGCCAGACCCCAAAGGAAAAAGGTTCCGAAATTATGCATCCTTTTAATGGAAGATTGTACGACCGTAAAACTTGAGAGTATTTGGTGAACTGATTCCTGAATTGTTTAAAGACTTTCGAAGAGGCATCGAGCTTAGGCTGGGATTGATAAGAGAGCTTTTCATAAAGATGACGACACAATTTTTCAACGTATTTTCCAATTTCCGTGTGTATACAAATAGTAAACATATGTACAAACAACCCAACCCACCAATGATCTCTTCTACCCTTTTCGTTAAATAGCCTGAGCGATTTCTTTTCCTAAATGCTAACCTACCTCAAGAAACAATGCCAGCTGTGGTCACTTGTGTTTGTTTGATTTTTTATAGAAATAGTTATACAAATAAAAAAAAAACTACAATTAGTCATTAATTCGTTTTGCATTTCGCATTTAGCAGAAAAAAGTGTAGTTTGTAGCTAAAAGCTCTGTTTAAGCCGCGTGACGTAAATCAGGGGTTCAAGAGTGAAGGTGAAAGTCTCTTATCAACGGATTCTCGGAATCCCGCGATGGTTTCCGAAGCAGCAACCGATCTGGTTGGGATTGATAAGAGCTGTTTATAGCGATTACCGCACTCTCTGCGAGCTCGTTTATATACATTTCCCCAGGGGGGGACATTAGTACAATTTTGATTTATATAAAAAAAGCATGTGGAAAGAAACCAAAGACAATAATTTTGGACAAATATTTAGTAAATTATTGATAAGGTATTATTATTTTAAAATACAACTTTATTTAAAACGATAAATGCGAATTTGGCTAAGTTTCATTGTCCGCCTGGCAAATAAAATACGTAAGAGCATTACAATCGAATTCCCCCATTCTGCCATTATCCAAATAGACGCAGTTCTCCTCATGGTTTCTGTCGCTTGGTTCTCCCTCTTTCCACTTTAAAAATGGTGCTGGCTTTTGTGAGGCCACAGATACAAAGTGGCCCTCATTATCACGATCATTAATGCCTAGCCAATAGTTCGTATATTCTCCAAGTTTTGGTTTAATAGCGTTATTTTCTTCTTCATTTCGAAAGGAGGCTAAGTAACCTCCCATATCACGACACCTTATCTCAGCAGTATACCAATCCACGTCTTCATTTACAATTCTAAAGTATCTGGTACCGATTAGCTCGAATCCAGATGGTATACTAATCGTTGGTAAAGCTGGGACTGCCACCTTGTCTGCTTGTTGGGGGGCAGCCGTCTTATTCGATTTTGCCTGTAATTCACTTTTCACCTCGATAGAATCTATCTTATTCTGGACTAACTGCAGTTGATTTAGAACCCCCTGAAGTTGGTTTTCAATCTTTTCCTGTACCGCAAGACTTTTATCCAGTTTAGCCTCCAGTATCGTTTGCACCTTCTGAAGTTGTCCTTCCAGCTTATTTTCCACTCCTTGTAGTCGTCCTTCCAGCTTGGTATTTACCTCATGCAGGCTTTTTTCCAGCTTAGCCTCCAATTTGGTTTGCACCTCCTGAAGTTTGCTTTCCAGATTAGATTCCACTCCTTGTAGTCGTCCATTCAGCCTATTTTCCACGTTTCGTAGTCGTCCCCTCAAAGACTCCAGCTTCGTGTTCCCTTGGTTCTGTGCCTTGACGACTTCGCTAAGCCGTGGGCTCAGTTCAGTAAGACAAATGCTGTCGCACTGATTTGGCTTTGGATCGTCAATGAGGCATATGTACCCCGACTGATCCTCCGCGAAGGATCCTTGGCACAGGATACAGGTAAACAGTGCCCAAAGGAAGAATGTAGTGAAGCTGTCCATCCTTTTACTAGGAGATTGTAAGACCACGGTAGATGAAAGTCTCTAAAGAACTGATTCCCGAATTATTCAAAGACTTTCAAAGAGGCATCTGGCTTCAGAGGGGATTGATAAGAGATGACGACATTCTCTGTGTGCGTATATACATATTTCTCAATTTCTGTGAGCATAAATATGGAGGTCTTATATACACAACAAAATATAATCATTGATTAAAGAACTTAAAACTATTTCTCTTATTTTGAGAGCTATGTGAATTCATGCTCTTAGAATTAAAGTATGCTTTTGTTGGGAGGTAAAATATACATGTGGGAACGGACGAAAACGAACTATATATATAACTAGTAAGCCAGGCGAACTCCGTTACGCCACCTTCAGCAAATTATCCGTTTAATTGAAGTGTTCTTTGGTAAACCACATTTTTTGTGATGTATTGTGGTTAATGGAATTATCTAGGGACCAAATAGCCCCTGGGATGTTAAAATCACCAAGAACTACTAACTAAGTGGTCCCTATCCGAAAGTCTGTTAGAGACCAACTGAATAGCGGAAAGATGGTTTCAATAAATAGGAAGTTCCGACAATGGAGGAAAGATGAAACTGTCTCGTTGGTGGTATTGCCATAAGGGGTTTTTTCAAGGTAAGCTGATTATCCGCCTTACCAATTTCGGACGGTAGTCCGGGCCTGACACCCTGGTAGGGAACTGGGGCTCTGAGAGGCCAACTGTTGGGACCCTCCAGTGGACAAAACGGATATGGGCAACACCGGGGGCTCGGTCTCACCCGCGACACCTTCGGATAACGAATATTTTCTAGCACTCTATCTCACGATTCTTGAAAT
>VNKB01002498.1:0-35111 GCA_008042735.1 Drosophila leontia | reverse complement strand
TTGCTTGCAAAATGTCAAATTGTAAATAAACGAAAAATGCCCCGAAAAAAACTGTTATACAAAACCGGCAGGGGCGGCGTTTGGGTTTCATTTATAAGGGGTTCCCCCTCAGTTTGAAAGTTAAGAACTTTGACATGACCTACTGACCTTTGCTTCAAAGAAGTTTTTGTGAATTTTAATGAACGCAGTCTCTTGTTGCTCTAATGGGAAAAATCTCTTCGCGGAAAGGTTACTCAACCGTAAAAGGCCAAAAGGGATTTATTTTTAAGCTGATTAAATATCATTACAAAGAATTATACGATTTTAAAAGTATATACGTTAGGTCTTATATAGCTTTGAATATTTTATATTGAATAATACCTATTATACAGAGAATATTTAACTCAAATTCTTTAAAATTCATTATTTTATTATTCACAAAATTATAAACCATTGATTTAATTATTTAGATAATTACAATCCTTCAATTTAATAATTTAGAAAATTTAAATTAATTTAGTACTTCCTTTAATCATAAAAGAATACAAACTCTTTAGCCTTAATTTCAAATAAATCTTAAAATAATTGAATTAATGTTTATGCCTTAAAATATTAACTATAAAAGATCAAATAATAATTTATTTTTGTTATATTTAATTTCGTTAAAATTTTATTTATTAGCATTATTTTTTTTATAAATATTAAATATACTTTCCACCGATTAGCTCTGACCTTTGCCACAATTTTCGCCTTGTATTAACCATCAGCATTAATCCCACTCTCAAAACCCCTCCCATTTTCCAGCACCGCCTCTGGGCGTGCAAATTCGTGGGAATCCCTTCCCCACCCCCAATTTCCTTGCCGAAGAATGCTACCCGGAAAATGTTATACAAGAGCTTTTGCCATGCCACACACACATACTTCTCTCTCTTCAACCGCTTTTCTCCGAGAAGTTCTCTCCGCAGAAGAAGCTCTCTCTTTCCGTCTCTCTGCGCCGACAGGTCTTGTTTTTGTTTTGGGGAAAAGCGTCGTCGTTCGCGGCGAAATGTTCATGTTTTGATAAGAGGAAAGCGGCCACCCCTCCTCCCCCTCGGCTCTTTAGGGGGAGGGCAAGTCAAGCGGGGAGTAATTTTCAAATAAACAAGCCAGTCGAGCAACAAAAGGGGAGGGAGACCAAGGCAGCCCCACGCCCCTGGCAGCCAAGAATTGATAATAGTTGCTGAATAGTTTTGGCAGAAGCCTAGGAAATGGGGAGGAGAGGGTTGGATGTACGACGACTTTTACGTGGACATCGCCTAATCAGCATCTAAAACGGCCAGAAAATCAAATTAAAATTGCCAATCGGGGCCATGTTTGTGTGTGCCTCAATTTGAATTTGAATTTCGGCTTGTTTGCCACTGCCAATGCAGCCAAGAATTTTTATATATATTTATTTATTTTTAATGCCCTGCCATACGCCGTACGTGAGTACAGCGTCAAATTGTCCGGACTCGGAACGCGCGCATGTGCCACAAAAAAAAGAAATAATAATAGAGGAACAAAGGCAATCGAAAACAGGAAGGGACAGTAGATATAGGAAGGTGCTGACTCGTCCAATACCCTTGTTGGCCAACTGTTTACACATCGAATAACGTGATATTCAGCGAGAATTTTGGTCTTAGTCATTTTGATATTTCGGAATATCATAGGTTAGGTAACTCCACTGTTATATCACAAAGTTAAGTGTACTTTAATTTATCTGCAATTATTTTCTAAAATTTTTAAGGAAGAACTTTTAGTTATAAAGTATATACCCACCTTTATTTGCAGCTTTTACAGGGTACTCAAAAAATATGAAAATTAAAATTGGAAATAGGAAATCAGAGATCGGCCGAACAGTTGGAAAATGGGCCAGCGGCGAGCAGGAAGGATGACATCCAATACGCGCGAAATATTTAAGACCTGACCCACATATTCCGCTGGTGGTAATGGTGGGTCCACTCCCTTCATCCCCTCCTCACCTCCACTTTTTTATTTTCCACATTTCACCATTTCTCGCTTTTCCCGCCAAAGTGATTGACAAGGTGAGACAAATGTTTCTGTATCCGTGAGATACAATTCGTTGGTTGGTTGTCTCCACAAAGGCGAAAGTTGCAAGATGCTTCCCTTTTCCAACCCCAAACCATCACCAACCACCCCTCAGTCTCCCCACCTCCGACCCCCGCTTCTTTTGTACACTTGATTGATTGCGGCTCGGCGTCCTCAAGGTCACTCGGCGCTGGTGGACGGACTACAAAAGATATGCAAATGGCGGTCCACCGAGACGATGGGGAGCGTGAGTCACGGGGGTCACCAAACATCCCGTTCAGGGAACCAACCGTCCGTTGGGAGCCAGCTATCCATAGAGATCGATAAGCAGCCATAAACTTGGCCAACTTATGGCAACTGGCCATATTCATTGCATATTTATTCGGCCATTAAATGCGGGAGAGCAGCCTCACATGGGATCGCGGCGCATTCCATTCGAATCCAAATCATTCGATCCCTGGTTCCCCAACTAAATAAATTTTCAAATTGTTTATTTTCTTCCAAACAAATCAGCGCACATTAAAAACAGCGAGCAGAAAATTTCAAATCCAAATAAAACATTAACATCCGGTGGGAATTTTAGCTGGGACCATTGTGTGCCCACTGTGCGTGGGGGTGCTTGTTGTTGTTATTGTTATTACTCGTATTATTGCCATTGTTGTTGTGGGTGGTGATGTTGTTCGTTTGCCTTTGAAGTAAAGGGAGACTTACAGGTGTTTTATCTGCCCCTTTTGTTTACAAAAGGTCACGAATTCCCCCAGAACGAACAACGAATGTAGTAACTAAATGAAACTTTTCGGCAAGCCAAGCCACAATTCGTTTCGGCTACATCATCATAACTAATAAACAAAAACTTGGCCAGAATATAAAGGGAATTCCCCATGCAATAACAAACTTGGCTAAGCTTATAATCTTGATTTTCCTAAATATGGTAAAAAGTTTTCTCAGCATAAAGTTTTCTTTGAGATCTTTTTTTCTGCAACTGAAAAATTTTCAAACTGTTTAAAATTAACCAAAAAGGTTTGACATTTTAATAAATTAATTTCTTATAGGCTAAAATCTTTTGAATCTTTCAAAATGCCTTGATTTTATACAAACTCAATCAGCTTAATAGTTACTCTGTGGGATTTTATGTTTCTTTCTGTAGAATACATATAAATACCATTCCCCTTCAAATATTTACATCCAGAAATATTTATCAACAAAAGTTTTATTGGCTTTAGAGAGTCTTCACCTTTGATGTGGAAAATTACAGGTGTTCCAGCTACCAGTCTGTCTGCGTGTTTATAAAGGTCAGTGGTTTTTAGAAACCAAATAAAACTTTTTGAAAAGCCCAAACACCAAAAGTCGAACCACATTAGACTCAAACTTCATCATAATAGGGAACGACTAGCCTGTGACTTTGTGCCCCATATCATAATGTAACCACAAAGTCCACAATTTTGCTATTCATGTTCCACTTGTTTGAACAATTTACATAAGCCCCAAAAAAATAAAAATTTAGAAAGAAAAGACTGCCGCCGACCCTGTCATGATAATTCCCTAATAATCGAGTCTATTTATCAGTCCGTTTGCCTTGGTTGGCCTGGTGGTGTTTTGTTTTTGTTTTTATGCCTTCTTGGGTGGCAATTTAATAATGAAAGACAAAGCAGCCCCAAAAAAAAGGAGCCGAAGAAAAACAATTGAAAACTGGGAATGAAGAGAAATGAACATTTTACGTGATTCCAAAATTTCAGAGAGCTAAGAGAGGCTGAGGCAGAGATTATTCTGTTGCCAAATGCAACAATTCGCACACGAAAAAGAAAACAGGGAAAAACAAGGAAAAACATGATATAAAAACAAGAAGTCTTCTTCAACAAAATTCGCATTTCCCATTTGATTTATTTATAAAGCGATGATGACGTCGCCATATCGAATCGTATCGAATCGGTTATAGTCTGGGGCCATCTCGTGTATGTCTGTCTGTGCACACGAGCGCCTCTCGAGGAAATTATACTGCGACTGCTGGGCGGCTTGCTGGAGAAGGAGAAGGAATTTCCTGCGCTAAAACGTTTAATTTATTAATGAGATTTATTTATAGAGCGTTGAGCGGCGCTGAGTGGGCAGGTGAAAGGTTGTATCCGAAGGATTGATTGGGCGGAAAGGGGGGGCCATGGGCCCAAGTGCCAACAGCGCGTGGCTGAAAGAACGGGCAGAGAACTGAGAGTCTCAGTCTCTTCTAAAACACTATGACGCGTGGTTATTGTAATTAAAGTTATGCACGATATATTCTGCCACTTTTATACACTTGTATTCACCGCTCACACCCGCACCAGAACCCACACCCAAAAATTTTCTTTGGCCTTTTTAATGGCGCCTGGGTGCGGCCCACAAAAATAATTTACAACGTGTTGTTTTGCTTGCTTTTTTCTTAGCTTGTTTGGGGCGCCTTCCCTGGGCATGTGCTGGTTGTCCAGGGAGGGAGTAGGGCAATTGAAGTCGAGGCGGCAATGTACGGCCAGATAATGACAGAATTATGAGAGGGGAACAACAAGCATATGGCAAGCCAGGCCAAGAATTATGGCAGCAGAAATAAAGAGAGAGTTCAAGTGTCTTGGCTTATTCTAGGTAGCTTTATGGGAAGTTAAAGTCTGTTGTTTTTTGCTAATTAGTTTAATGAATACGAAAATAATAGTGGAAAATAAGTACTAATTGCCTATCGATTATTATTTTTGATATTAAGCCCGAAATAGTAAAAATTAATTATTTCATTTTATGTGAAATATTTAAATTTTTAGGAAATAACCAATTGGTTTCCTTTATATAGCTTAAAAAAATCGGTGTATTATTTTACAATCAGTTTAAAGCTGATTAATGCGGTTTAACAGGGACTTATTTACGTGTCATTATTAACTAGATATTGAATTTATTATTTTTGTTTACTTTAAAAAAGAATAAACGTTCCCTCAACATAATAATAGTAGTGTCCTAATCTCCAGTTTAAGTTTAAGCTGCAGGTTTTAGTTGACATCCACTTTAAAGCTGTTATGCGAATTAACTTGCACTCAAGTAACTTTTTTTTCTTAACTGAACATTACATTTATTACTTACTTTTTACTTTAAAAAAAGAAAAACTTCTGCCTTAAGATAATCCCCAGTTTAAGCTGCAGGTATTATTTGACAACCAGTTTAACTGAACCTTGACATTGAAAAATCGTCACCCACAGAAATCCACGGATAATAAAAAGGTTCTTTGGTAAGGTAACTTCCAGCTGCTCTCCATGGATTATCTCATCTCCTAACCCCCGACCCCTATGCACCCGTAACCTGTTTCCTGATAAGGCGATAGCGACTTGGCTCGGCACTGATTAGAGCTTAGCTCAAGCCCGCCCGGAGGCAATGAGATCACTCCCACCGATTGATTAAACCTCAACCCTCCGCCCCCTGCGCCTTTTGCTCACCGCCGAGAGCCACCCACCCAGGCCAGTCCCCCCTTCCCCTCACACCATCTACTGGAGCTGGGCCCCCGTGGAGTGAATAACTGAGATTACGGCATCCCAAAGCTCAGAACGAGAGAGAGCGAGAGAGATCCCGCTCACTAGTCGCTGTGTTATTCAATAATTTGTTTGCGTTCTAAAATTTTGATTCATTTGCCTGTTTGCACACACGCACACGAACGCACGATTACGATTCGCTTATTTGTCAGGTTAATAAAATTAAACTCATTTGATTTACCTGAGCCGCCGCACACACTGAGACGGAGAGTCGGCGAGAGACAGAGAGAGCGCCAGCCAAAAGCACTCTTGCGGAGTGAGCGAGAGCGCGGGGGAGTGTTAATAATAAATGCAGAAGAAAATTGCCACACTCAAACTTTTGTTGTTGTTGTTTTTGTTGTTATTTTGTGTTTTGCCATTTACGCGCTGCTGGGCGAGATTTTGCAAGCAGCAGCAGCATCACCTGGCAAACACAATTCGCAAAGTCACACGCTGCGTTTGTTTTGGTTTTGTGTTCCCTTCTGCTGGCTGCCCCCCGCGAACAATCACACGCACCAAACACATACAAATACGCGCACGGCTCTAATGGGGCCTATTCCATGGCGCTGCCATTTATTTTATGCACTCACAATTGCCGCCAAGCCACCAAAAAGTTTGCGAGTTGTGTTAACAATTTAAAAAACGTTAAAAATCGCGACGGAAAAAAAACGCGACCGCCTTGCTCGAAAAAAGATTTTACCAGTGTGGTCAGATATTAAAGATGCGGAAAAGCTCGCAAATCAGCTGTGCTGCAAGTCGTGCTATGTTGACGGTTTAGCTTTTTTCTCACCAGATCTAGCGTTTTAAGAGAGGGACTAAAAACAAAAAAGCTGAACGAATTATGAATTGGTTTAGCTTTTTTTTTAATATTGCTACCACTGCACTTTTTAATATATATTTTAAGACCCATAGCATGTTATATCTAGAATTTTTCAAGTTCTGATGAAAAGTTTTTTAAATTCAGCTATTTCCCGCTTTCCTGACGTAAAATGGTATTTTTATTTTATTCAAAGTTGGCAGCACTAAACAATACGAAAAGCCCAGCAACAGTCTGGCAGGTCTGGTCGAAGAAAAGTGCAAAATTTCATCATTGCTCTTATTAAATTAAATCCTTTCCTTTGGAATATAAAGTTTGTGACTTCCTGAAACTGTCTGCACTCAGCCGTTGCATAAGCAGATCCCTGATATCCGACGATCGACACATTTAGCGGAATAGGTAAATGGTAATCTAAGTTCTAGGGCAACGACACAAATCCTAAAGATCTTGAAGAAAATTAAAGCTACGGGACGAGAAGATATCCACCGACTGAAGCTAGGTTCGTTGGCCACCCGAGACTTTCCTCTAAAACTAATTTGATTTATTTAAACAGGCCTGCAGAGACAATATTTACTATATTCGGGGAATCCCCCTTTTTAAAACGCAAAATAAAAACAAAATGGCAGGACAGGCCACTAAAGGAGCCGCTTTAGCTGTCATAAAGAGAATGTTCGAGGACCCGATTCCCCGACTTCTGCCGTCCCGAACTGAAGTGTGCCAACGTATAGAGGGTGAGGGTGCCACCTATAGTCCTGACAAGTGGGCAGATCCTTTGCTCCTGTTCAAATGGCAGCTTGGCGGGGAAGAGGATATAGCTAAAGTTATGCCGGCAACGGGAGTTAAGAATTTCATGCAAGGGGATATCCGATATTTACAACAGTTTGCAAAGCCCGACTATTCGGCTTTTGGGAAAAGGCTGAAGGCCATGTTGGAATCGGTTAATCAATTCGGCCAATACGACGAAGAAGAGTTAGAGTACCTTACAAGCAGCGCCGAATGGTCGATGGCCAAAATTCTTCGCCAATTTGAAAGACAAAGCTTTATCTATTTGAAAGACGAAGCTGCGATCGTGCGGCTTCTCCTGCTGGAAATGATGCTAAGCAAGCCAACAGACTTGATGCAGGCATCGTCCTTTGTTCAACAGATCGCTGTGAATATGAACGTGAAAAAGGATAGCTGCACAGGCTCCTGGAGACCGCCACCTGAGATCTCTAACTCTTCACAGATTGGAACTGAAACCTCTACAAGTTCACTTTATGTGCTGGCAATAGACGAATTGGATACAGTAATTTTAAAGGACGAGTCTTTGAAGGATATGGAGCCCTCAAGCTTCGTTTACATCCCAGTATGTCGTAGCTGGAGTGGAAGATCCTGGTTGATGGCGTACATTCTCAGTTTTACCAGCACATGCTGGTGGAATTTCGCCTATACCCTGGATGTTGAGTACTCCAATGGGGTGTCAGAGGCCACGGAAGGTCTCCCGATGAAGGCGACATTCATGCCCAAAGCAGCAACAGTTTACATCCACGGCAACTACTCAAACATATGTCTAGTTGTGATCGATGCAACCCGGTCCGAATTCCCCGATGACTGGCAGTTTGAGGTATGCAAAGGCATTACTGCCTCACGGGCTGGTAACTTTGAGTTTGCGAAGAAAGCCCACGCTTATCTGGGACGTCTTTCGGATCCGGATGTAATGACCATTTCCTGTGGCGATATCTCTGTTGCTCTGGATAACATGGCTTGTATGGTCTCACCCACTGAGTTAAGACAGTTGCACTTAAAGGCCAGTATCCTGGCTACCTCGCGGTTCAATGGTTTCAGCTGCTATCCCAATCCGGAGCCAACAAAAAACAGGAAACACATATTTGGTCCAGTCGCTTTCAACAACAAAGACGAAATTCTAATAGGGGATTACGTAGTTCCTGATTTGGCTAAGATGGCGGCAGAAGAACGACAAACCCGACTTCAGGTCCTTAATTTTTGGAGGTGCGATCCTATAGGATTCCTGACCCACAACGCTGTTGATTTGCAAAGAGACCGCAATATCAACTATTTTTTCCAATACAGACTTTCTACCAGCACTAACGACTTGAGAATTCTCAGAGCCTGCGGAGCGTTCACGTTCGGAGGTCCCAATTTTGTAATGCCCAGGGACCTCTTTGACACCATGGGATACGCCTCTCTGATGCTTGGACTTACTAACTGGTATTTGGTGGAGATGGGATGTACACTGTTCGAACACAATTACATTTCACATTATAAGGGTTATCACAAGCATCTCGAATTTCAAGGCATTTGGGAGAAAATAACTTCTTTATTTGTTATCGATTTTGGAGTGATGAATATTAATTCATTTCTGGAGGAAAGCCTGAAAAAAGTTGGTAGGATAATAAACTTCAGTCAGCAGGAGGAATCATTGGAGGCTGACTGGACAAAGACACACTTTAGCGGTAATGTTCCTTGGTGGTTCGTTGCTGTTATCGCTGAAAAATTTGGGCAAAACTTCAAAGTAAAAGCACGCATCGATTTTAAACAAAATGAAATAGGATGGAGGATAAATGCAGAAAATAACGAGCAATATGATCTAAGCATTCTTACTGCGTCCAGCAAGTATGAACAGAAAGTGTTAAGAAGTCGTGGGCCCTATTTCCCCATACTTACCACGAAAAGGAATGGAACGAATAGCTTGACCCATAACATGATCTCGTGGGACATGAACCGTCTGCTGGATGGAAAAAAGTCCCAATTATCTAATATCTGTCACAGAGGAAACGTTGGTTTCAATGGAATCGTAGAACTAAATGTCATAATTTTGCCAAAAGC
Organism: Drosophila leontia; assembly: GCA_008042735.1. NCBI lineage: Eukaryota > Metazoa > Arthropoda > Insecta > Diptera > Drosophilidae > Drosophila > Drosophila leontia. The sequence goes on along the minus strand of VNKB01002498.1, from coordinate 25,910 downwards.
AAATAAGTTTGAATCCGTCTACGCTTTTGTAGCTGCCGACAACAGAATCATTGCGGATGATCCAAATTATTGGCCTCAAGCTTTAGGTTTGGAATGGTTCTATATGAGCAAGGATTATCTTGATTGGCTTGGAACGGTTCCAGGTGAGTTTGTTATTGTAATTAATTTTAATCTGTAAATATAGTAAGGGTTTTATTTTTACTTGTTCGTTTTAATTTGATTTTAATTAATAAGTGTATATGTATGTACAAATTCTTATTTATTTCAGAATAATTTGATGATAACGCTCTACCATTTGGACCATGTAATAAAATGGGAATACTTTTAGGTCAGTGAAGACCTAACATTCAGTTAATACTTACTACAAATCCTCTTTGCTTTACTCACTATTTTTCTTTATTTAAAAAACACAAAACTAATTGATTAAGGAAATCAACATGTGAATATTATATGAACAAATAAATATGCATTCAATGAGAATAGAAAATGCGACTTTCTTAAAAATTCGTCTTGTGGTAGGGCAGTTAATTATTTAATTTTTACGCGCTCATTTGGTGCATGCAAAAGATAAGAAAATATCGGTTTGTTTGCGTGCACAGTATTGACCTTTATCCAAAGCCCATCAGTCATTTTTTAATTGGTGAAGGTATTCAATGTGTCATTTGTTGATGGACTTCTAAACAAAGAGAATTTAGTTTTTATTAAATATAAAATTTTGTTGTAGTTTTTCGAGAAAAAAGTGATTTTTAAACAATTATAATGGACTTTAAAACTAATCTATGCATGCATGTGCAGGTTATCCATCAAAGATCTATTGAGTTTTCCAGACATTTTTCAAGGGCTCTTAAATGTTATTAATCTATTGCTTTTATTTTCTAATCACAAAAAACTAAGTCAGCACTTAAGTTTTATTTTCTTATCGCTTTTTGTTAAATACAACAAAATAGCTGAATTTGCACAAAGCTTTAAGTAGTACGGTAAGAGATAACCTATTTTTAGAAATGCAGTCCACAAAGCGCAGTCCTGATGGCTCATCTTACCAACAATTCTACATGATAGCTTCTGTAATGTGTACTCCCGGCTGATATCATTAGGCTAGGAACAAAAATATCTGGTTATTTGTAGATTAAACAAGCTTTAACTGCAGCTGTAGACAATTTCTCTTTTTTCCCCCGTTCCGAGCCATTTTGATGAGCCATCACATTCTTAACCCTCTAGACCCCAAAAGTGTCTTGAGGCACTTATTAAATTATTCAGAATTTCAAAAATAATATAATAGAAAGTATTATGAAAAGTAGCACTAGAAAGTTAATACTCAGAAGAATCCGAAGATTCTTTAGATTAAATTAGAGAATAAGGTGAAATGTAATCCACTTCATATTAACCAGGTCACTCTATTGCGATTCCCTCCAAAAATGGCCTGAATAGCGGTCACTCCTGGTATGCATGCACTCCTCAGTGGCCGGTCTTTCACGAGGCCCAAGCGGCGGACGCGTGATATATTCCCTGTTCTTTCTGTTTTTGGGATCGCTTTTCGCAAAGCTCAGCGGATCTGCTGGCAGGGCAGTGAGGAGGAGGGTTCATTGAAAGACGAGACCCAAGCTGTGGGTACGAACCTGAGGAAAAGCTTCGCTTCAGCTGCAGAAAATATTTATTATTATTATTATTATTGTGTTTTTTTCACCACCGATGAACTTCAGTCCAGATTTTGATTTTTTGTTTTTGATTTTCTTTCGATTTTTATTATTATTGTTTCTTCTCTTTTGTGTTATTTACGAACATTCTTTTTAGACACAAATACAAATACATACAATGTTTTCTTCGTTTCCGCCGACTCTTTAAAAACTACTACAAAAAGATTTGTTTGTTTTTTGTTTTTTTGTTTTTGTTGTGGTTGCTGTTGGCGCTTAAAGATCTACAACATATAGCTTAAGATCTACAACATATAGCATTCTAGAGCATACACATTATATAGGTATGTATGGTTAAATATCTATATATATATATATGTATATATATTCATATAAAAAAATACAACAAATTTGCAATTCGTTTCACATTTAGTTTCGTCGTCGTCGTCGTCGCCTTCCATTGTTTTCACATTTCCAATTCTCCTCGGCGAGGGATTGGAAACATTCACAAATATTTCCATCTAACATTTAGGTATGGCAAAAAGGTCATCATCGTCTATCCATCCAGTTAATCAATCGTAATTGATGATATCGATCAATCATATTTAGAATACATTTAATCATTAACTTCTACTTGTTTTTTGTTTTTGTTTTGTGTTCTCATTTTTGTTTTGCTTTCTTTTTTTATGGTTTTATGTGTGTTTTCTTGAAACGTTTACAAACTAAATTTAAAACTTATAAATACTACAACGTACGAGATCCGCCGAAATCTCATAGAATTTAAGCAAAATGAAACACACAAGAGTTACGAGTTAAATAAATTAAATTAGGAGTTATAATTATTAAGCATACATTTTGTTTATAGAAATCTATCTGAAAGAAGCGCCAGTGTTTGTGTGTAATCGATTCGATTTCGATTTCGATTGGGTAGAATGCAAACAGGAAGCTCGAAGGGTTTTCTACTCGCTTAGAACATTAAGGTGGCACAAGAGAACAATGGAAATTAAACCAGATAATACCCTTTCCCAAGCGGCTTTAAGCAAAAATTGTGTTTTAAATATGAAATACATTTTTTATATATGAAAATATATATTTTAAATATAAAAGAAATATTTTTTTATATGAAAAAATATATTTTAAATATAAAATAAATATTTTATATTTAAATATAAAATAAATATTTTATATTTAAATATAAAATAAATATTTTATATATGAAAATATATATTAAAAATATACAAAAAATATTTATATATGAAAATATATATTTCAAATATGAAAGAAATATTTTATATATGAAAATATATATTTTAAATATAAAATAAATATTTATATATGAAATATACACTTTAGGACCGCCATACAGGGTCGAGATTGCACAAAAACTTGTTTTTTAGGTGAATTTCCTTGGGAAAGAGTATTTACAAAAATTAACGCCTGGCAGGTGGGCATTCCTCCTATTTACGTATATATATATATAGAGATATATGTTAAATATCAGTTGTGTAAAAAACAAAACAAACAAAAATAATGCCTATTGCAGCGGTTCTTTATGGGCAACGGTTTTTTGTCTTTTTTTCCTGTTTCTTTCCTTGTGTATAAATTAACAAATGTTAAAAATTTAATTATTACATTTTCGATTGCACTTTGTTTTTGCTTTGCTTGTTGCTGCTTTTCCGTGTGTGTATGAGTTATTATACTTTGTTTTTTCTTTGTTTCTGTGTGTTGGAAATTAAGGCTTTCTTAATAAAAAAAAATATATTTTTATATATATAGAGGGTGGAAGGGAAATTACTATTTTAGCAACAATCAACTGATCACATCGAGTAAACGTACGTAAACTTCACTTAGAACTACTTCAAATCAAGCATAATATAACAACAAATATTAGAGGGGGGAGCTGGGGCGGTTATCAAAACCTTAACCTGATTTTGCAAACATTTATTTTGAAATTTTTTTTGCTCCTTTGTTTCGCCTTTAGAATATTTACATGAACGCCACAAAATATATATATGTGTATATGAAGAAATGCAGAAAATTTCTTCACGACTTCCACTCTGTCACTCAATCCTTCTTTGTTTTTATTTTACCCCCCGCTCTTACCCCCCTCCCTGTTTCGACAACGCGCAGCGTGATAACAATAATAATAATTATGGGAAAGGGGGTAGGGGTTAGGGGGGAGAAGGTGTTGCAGGAGCAGGAGCTTGGATACAACAACAGATAGCTTGACTTATCAATTATCACGCCAAATGCAGTATTACAAAAAATATATATATAGATATATATATATGTTATAGTATGTGTTTATAAAATTAATCATACTTTTGTAATATTATTAAGATTATACTTTCTCAATTTGAAAAAGGCTACAAAACATCATGATCAGATCACCACAAAAAAGTTTACACTCGTTTACGTTTACGTTTCTGATTCTTGACGAGGGGGGATAGCCAGTTGACAGTTGAACTGCCAGCGCCATCCATCACACACAAAAAAATTGTATTCACATCGAAACATATACATATTATATAGCCCATATATATATGCATATATAATGATGTTGATGACACACGGCTGCGGGCGAAATAATGGCACTGCACACAAGTGGAACACAAACTATGGTACGATTACTTTTGGTTGCTATCGAAACATTATTCCCTGTTTGATCTTGGCAGCTGCTAAGCTTGGGCGAAAAGTTCTCTAAACTGACATTTAAAATGGTTAAATCACTGACTTTTGCGTGGGCCTAGGATCATGCAATAAGTGCCATTATTTTGACCACCTTCGCGGTTTATATATCTAGATATATTATAATATATATAGAGAGATAGAGAGGGGATTTTTGGGGGAGCGAGACTTAGAGAGATACGATAGCTAGCCTGAGGTTGAGGGCTCCAAATGCTCCTCCTACTGCGAAGTACTAAAGTTCGATGGCGAAATGGAGGCCGGTGGCGTTGTATCCGTGTCCTGGCTACCGATTCCCATTCCTATACCATCCACTTGGTCGTGATGATCGCGGGATCTACTCGTCGGTATCGGTGCACTGGTGCCCAGCATTGGTGGTGGCATTAGCGTCACCGCCTGTTCGCAGCATTCTAAATCCCTTTCCTCCTGCAGCTGCGCCAAGATCTGCTGTGAATTCTGCTTCCAATAGAGAAATGGCCAACGCAGCGTGGTGGCCAGCGTATCATTATGCTCCTCAAGGGAATTGTTGGCATAGTGCTCCACCAGTTTCTTCAGCGACGGATAGATGTTGTAAGGGGCAGCAAAGCCAAAACCGCTCTCCGTCTCATAAATAATGCAGTGATGGACACTGTCACCGCAGGCAATCGAGAGAGCAAAGTGACCGAGATCTCTCACACGGATCAGGAAGGTGCCAGGCGGTGCATTGCGCAAATATTCCTCGGCATCCCGGCGCTTGGCATCGTTCAGCAGCCAGAGGGATTCGTTGCTGTGCGGCTGATTTGAGGCCGTTTCGTAGTGCTGCAGCCACTTGTCGTAGCCCATGTCAAGGATCGCCTTCAGGTCGTCGTCCTTGAGGTTAAAGCCTTTCAGGCGCCTGCAAGTTGAAGGAAAATATGAAGAAAAGTATTAGTTATGGAGTTGACATAGTCTTGAATATTTTTGATGGAAATTACATAAGGAATTTATCCAAAACACGGTGATTTAAGGAGCACATTTGTGTGAGAGCTTCCTCTAATGGATGATTTAAAGGTACAAATTTTAAAAGTATTTTTTTAATCCCACAACGTTGCAGAAAAATAACAAAATAATGTATCTAATTTATCAAAACAGTGGATATTGATATATCAACCTAAGATCGATAATTTATAGAAATAAATCGATAATTTTACATTGCGATATATGTGAAATAAATGGATATATATCAGAAAAAGAAAAATATCAAAAATAGTTTAGATATTCTTTGTTAATATCTATATTTTCAAATTAAATGCAATATATTTTGATATTATAAACATTTATATATCAAACTTTACAACATTTTTGATAAGAAATTGAGTGCAATGTTTATCCTTTACTATGAAAATCCCTCATATATCTATATATATATCTTGTAATGCAATTTCACAACTTTATCAATCTTTGAGTTAAGCCACAATTTTTTCCAGGAGGCGTGGCGTACGTGACTTTCTAGTTTTCAATTTAATTCCAACTTATGAGCGAGGCCTTATCTAATCTTTGGGAATTTATAGAAATGTTTTAATTGAAACAATGCTCCAACATTTGTTTTAAAATAATTATTTTATAATAATTAGTATAAAATCGGATTATTAAATCTTTTTACTCAGAAAAAAACTCTTTCAGTACGTGTCACTTCCGAATTGGCTAACAATTAACTTCGATCTGAAAGGGGATCGATGATAAGTAGCTATTAAAATCGATTTGTGGTGATATCGATGCCTGATCTAACCCTGTGCAATTTCAACTGGCGATGAAACGAACCCTTGATAACTAAATGCGTCGCCGCCGTTCGGTCTACGAAAGTCCAGACCCGTAGGTTTCCGCATCACGATCGGTGTGTGGGCGATCGGGGCGATCAGGGGGAGCTTTGCTGCTGCTACTGCTGCTTCATTTTATGTCCGTCCGCCGGGCTATCCAAGTGACTAAGTCTCCGCCGAGCAGCGATAAGCCCCGGCAAGGCGGTCGGCCGGTTGTGATATCATCAATCTTCGAAACGGACAGCGCAGCAAAATTTAACACCCACCGAAAGGTATAGATTCACCAGGAAGCTTTATCTAATCTCTGGAGGAGGAGTCAAGTGGGATACTCCGGGCTCCGGAGACTCGCTGGTGGCTTTTATCTCACAAAATGACGGCGGTGGTCTAATCTCGGTGGGTTTAGATACACAAACCTTGGGGAGCAGCAAAAGGTTTGCAAAAACCAAGGCAGGCATATAGATACTCGAGTTCATATGTATATGTACAGGGGTAGAAGCAAAGGAAAAAAAAAAAGAATTATTAAGCACTCGGCAAACTTATAATTCCTGATAAGCGAACCTATCTTTAGCAAGGCGCTAACCTTATCTATAGGCCCCCGCCGGCTTCCTCTCTCCCCCCGTTCAAGTGTCACTCGCTGTGCTGTTCCACACTCTAGGTAATACCCATAGAAACCGATTCGGGAGCGCGTAAAACTCATCAAAAAACGATGACGTACTCCCCCCTGTGTAAGTGCCTGTTGCTAGGCAGTATTACTATATATGTCTTTATAAGCTTTTTAACCGGCTGAGGTTTTGCCAAAGATTGTGGCAAACTCTGGCAGATGGAACACAAATCATAAATTAATTTGAAAACCATGTCAATGATCTGAAAGATCATGGGGGTATAGCTAAGCTTAATTTGCTAGAAAGCTATAAAAATCTCTAAAACTTGTAATAAATTTTATATTTAAATTTGTAAGTATTCGAATTCTTAGATAACGTTCGTTTATTATACTCAATTTGGTTTAGAGTCAATAAAAAAATAAAACTAATTTCTAACCAATAACAACGCATAAAATATAAACCTTTGAGGACCTAGGCTTATCTATTTATTATTTAAAAATTCTGAATTAATTATTGCATGTTTTTTCTCCATTTTAAAAATAATATTTTATTGAGACCTTCAAATTCAAGCTCTTTTTTAACCTAATGAATGCTCACAAACAACCGATAAGGTTTTCTTTACATATCTTTAACCAGAAATACTCTACTTGAGTTCAAAACCCCATTAAAAACACGACCTTGATACGAAATATATACTATATATCGATATATACTTGTATTGTTTGTAAATAAAAAGAAATAAAGTTTCAATGTGGGAGACCAATAATTCAGATAAGAAAACTAACCCAAAGGAAACTTTGTACTTTTTAGATTGAAGGGTTTCGCTTATCATAACCCCCAGCTGGGTATTATATTAGGGATATATTAGTTTAGAAGCCAAAACCTAGATCTGGTGGGTATATAATAAAGAATTTATTAGTATTATTTAATTTTTTATATAAAAGGTAACGAATTCTCTGGGAAGTTGGCTGGCCAGGCACGTAGACGCCCTGGAAGCGAGGACTACTCGGCGGGGGAAGCGAGGTAGTTGAGGCTGCCGTTAACAATGTTATGCCATTATTACCGCTATCGATGCCGAAGCTAGACAGAATGAACGATCGGTTGAGCGTGTAAAATGAGCCAGAACCGTTGGGGGTTCGCTTTTTTCTTGGCTGCAAAATGCAGTTTAGCCTAGAATTCCTCTCAACCTTTACCTTTATGATCATAAAACCTTAGCTTTTACCCTTATATTTATTGTACTCACTCAATGTACTTGTCCTTGCGCAACTGCAGCATCTGCAACTCCGGCTTGCTGGCATTGATCTGTCGCTCCAGCAGCAGCTCCTCCTTCTTCATCGTCTCCATGTAATGATTGAGGTCCTGTATCTTGGCCTGGAGCACCTCGAGCAGATTCAGCAGACGCTGCTTGTTTTCCATCAGACTGCGTCGAGTGTTGACATTATTGCTGCAGGTCGAGGCTGATGGAACACCACCAGCTCCCTCGGCGCCGCCGACTCCCTCTGGCGTCTCTGGGGCTTGGGTATCCACTGGCGTTTTCATATAGGATTCGTTAAGCTTTATCTGATTACGGAATATCTTCTCCGCATTCCCAAACACACTCTGGTGCAGCTTCTTCTCCTGCAGCTCCTCACGAATGGCATTGAAGGAGTTTCGCTTCTGTTCGAGATTCTGCTCGGCCACCTGCAGGTGGTGGCAGGTGCGAATGAAGTCATTGCTCAGCAGACTGAGATCGCCGTGCGGTTGCGAATCCTCGTCATCGCAGATCCGCACAATGGGATTGCTCAGCGTGATGTCTAGCGACTTGTTGTACATGCTCAGGGAGTTCTCCTTGTAGTAGTTTATCATCTCCACCACCGATGAGAAGAGTTTGGTCTCAATGAAACCGTACTTTCGATCCATGTGACAGATTTTGATTAGCTTCTCGCTGCCGTCCTTCATCAGGGTAAGCGTGTACTCGCCCTTTTTGGACAGAGCATCGCGGACCAGAAAGCTACCATCGGGTTTGCCGTGCAGTATGGTCTTGGCCGTCTCCCGAGAGATGCGGCCCCAGTACCATGGCGCCAGGCGTAGCTCCTCCTCGTTGGGATCGACCAGCGATCCGGGCGCCTGGGGCCGCATCGTTGAGTAGTGCAGCGGTGAGGATTGCACTAAGGAGGGAGAAGAGAGAGATTAAGGAGGTTATTGTGGGATTTTTAAAAAGTTTTAAGGATTATGTATAGAATGTCCCTTCAATAGCTGGCGTTTGGCTTGGCTTAGTTAGAAGTTTTAGAGAAGATAACAACTATATTAAAACCTAAATAATAAATAGAGACTTGGATAAAGTGAAAACTGGTGAAATCGGTCCCATAAAAAGAAGTGTTCCTAAAATATATAAAATTCCAAAATGCCAATTCCCTTGGTCTTCGATTCTAGCCTTTATAAACTTCCTTAAAAATATAAGGACGCTCTTAAAATCCCTTAATTAATGTTAATTTTAATCTAGAAAGCAAAAGGAAACAGCTGTTCCCAAGCTGTGGAGGCGAACCTTCCCCAAGAAATCGATGCCTCATTATTTTAGGGCCTAATTGCTTCCCAATCCGTTAATAGATATTGGCCACATATTGCTCCAACAACTGTAACCACTACTACAGCAGCAGCAGCAGCAGCAACAACAACGCTCCGCACCAGCAGCATGTAATAATCGTTGGCGTCCCGGCTCTCTCCATTGCTCTCTTGCTTGCGCCCCCGACTCCCCCACTCGCACCCTCTCGCTCGCTCTCTGGGCTCTTTGCGGGCCTGTTGCCAAGCGCCCCCGAAACGCCGAAACGCAGAAAAGGCAGAGAAATACAAAAAAAAGAAGAAAAAAACTCACTTTTGTTGGCTCTTTTTGGGGGACTGCAGTGGGACGAAATTCCTGGGATGCGGTGACAGAAGCTGGACACACAAAAAACGGACGATTTTTTTTGGACGATTTTACTCGCTCGTCTCGATTCGCGTGTGTTAATTTCACGCTATAGCTGCGGCTATAGCGCACATCTTTCTATGCGATTTGACTGAGCACACACATTCACACGCACACGGACACGGCAACCACACGGGTTAAAAAAATGATTGGCTTGGGGTAACGGATTCGCGTGCTTTTTACACTTTTTCACGGATCTCTGGTGAAGCAGCGGGGTCAAAACATTTTCGTACGGCAGTTTTGGACGACAAAAAAGGATATAGATCACAAATATCTCAGCACATTTCCATTTTCTCGGTAGAGCTGCAAAGACAACGATGTTGCTATCGGTGCCGTGCTATCGATAAGGCGATAATCGATTGTGGGTCGTGCCGCAGTTTCCACGGCAATGGTCGGGGGCTAGTGACCCGTTTCCACTAGGACTGCATTTTTCAACTGTTTGCTTTTAGGATAAATTTTAAATTGTAGGTTAATTTTAAACTAATTGCGGAAATATATAAAAAAAATTTGTTTCCATAAATATATATATGTGAAAATATACGATTGGGAAAAACCCTATTGCTAGTCAGGGTATTCCCTTGACGAATTACTAAAAATATAGGCCAAGTATCGCATTAGTTAGCCGATATTTTAAGCTTTTTGTATGGAAACAGCTGTTTTCGGTTGAAAATAACGACTTATATCGCTATTTATCGCCGATATTTTCAGTAATTCAGGCATTAGGGAATACAGAGAGCGTTTTCCAGAAATAAATGAAAACCCACAAGCTTTTACCATTCTGACTCTTTTATTTTACATTCAAAAACTTATTTTAGAGCTAAGCTACAGCATAGTTATTGTAGTAAGAAAATAAGGACCTTGACGTTTGGAGCCTACTCCATTCATCCGCGTAAATCAACTAGGCAGACATTTATCAATGATTTTGTTACTTTCCTTTTAGTTATATCCTTGTTTTTTGTTGTTGTTGTTTATTCTTTAGTTATTTGTTGTTATCGTCCTTCTGCGTTTTGGGCGTTGCGATCTCTAAGGTAATTATGTTTATAGCATTAGAAAACGATATTTTAGTTGTTAACCAGCTTGTGGAGGTGCCTTTAAATTGTGTATAATGCTTGTTATTTGGGCTTTTTCTTGTCTCCAGCAATTTTTATCAATATGGTTGTGTGAGTTAGTATGTGTGTGTGTGTGGGGTTTGTGAGTGTGATGGAGGTGGAGTGCCTAGTGTATCTGAATGATGCCCGATTCCAGTAGCTTCATTATCTTGTCGGCGATGGCTGGATTCTGCAAATGTCTGCAAAACAAAATTAAAAATTGTTAATTAAATTAATTTCTTAGGTGCTTAAAAAGAGTATTCTTTTTGGTAAAAATGCAAATTGAATTCCACATTGAAAACGAAAGTTCTAGAACATTCCAGATATACTTACTCTTTCACTGCATTGGGATCATTCTGCATCTGCTCCAGGATCATGCGCATGGCCGGGTCCTTGAGGATCTGCTGAATCTCGGGATCGGACATGGCGTTCTTCAGCACCTCCTGCGGATTCCGCTGGAAGTTCATCGAGCACTGGCGATATCCCTCGACGGCCTCCGCATTGTTGGGATCAAGCTCGAGGGCCTTCTGGTAGGCCGACTGGGCCTTGGAGGTCTGCTGCATGCCCTGCAGAATCTTGCCCTTGCGAATGTAACCCTTGATGAACTTATCGTCCAGCTTGATGCACGTCTCGCAATCCTTCAGTCCCAGATCAAAGGCGGCCAGCTTGGTGTAGCAGGCGGCGCGATTGCTGTACAATTTGGGATCATCGGGATTGCGCTTGATAGCCTCGGAATAGTGCTTCACAGCGGTGCTATAGTCGCCCTTCTTGAAGAAATGGTTGCCCTGCTCCTTCTCCTCCTCGGCCTTCTCCGGATTGATATAGGCCTTGCGCTCCTCCTCCTTGATCTTGGCCTCAACCTCGCTCAGCGAGGTCTTGATCTCAGGGGTACGGTGCTCGGACATGGCCTTCTCGTAGTAGATCTTCGCCTGCTTGTAGTTCTCCAGCTTGCGATAGGTGTTGCCAATACGGGCAAAGGACTTGGCTATCAGCTTAAAGTCCGAGCGAGTCTCGCGGCCCACTTCGATGCCCTTCTCGCACTGTTTGATGCACTCCTCGTACTCCTTGCGCTCAAAATGAACGGCGGCAATGTTGTTGTAGAATGTTATGTCCGTGGGATCCTGGGCGATGGCAGCGTGATAGTGCTGGAGGGCCGTTTCGAACTCCTTCTTTTTGTACGCCGCATTGCCTAGCTCCTTCTCCTTCTTGGCCAAGTACTTTTTCTTCTCCTCCTCCGTCATATCTTCCACCCGCGGCTCCGCCGGTTTGGCCGGCTCAGCGGGCTTCGAGGGTGGCGGCGATGGAGCACGCCGGGTGCGCGTCTGCTGGGGATCAATGTCCATGGGAATATCGCCCTGCGACTGCATGTAGCTCAGCACCGAGGCAGTTATATCCTGTCGACCCTGCAGCAGTATGGCGTTCTGGGGATCGTACTTGAGACCTGCGAAACAAGGCCCAAAGTGAGGTTAGGTCGCGGTGATTCATGGCTCAACGGGGGGAGTCGTCGTCTTACCCTCGTTGTAGGCCTCAAAGGCCTTCATGAAATCCTGCAGGCCAGCGGCAGCAGCTCCCTTGCGCGAGTAACCCTTCGGCCAGGTGGGATTCAGCTGGATCGTTTTCTCCGCATCCTCCAGCGCCGCCTGGAATTTGCCGGCCTTGGCGAAGGCCGCCGAACGGTTGCTGTACAGCACATGATTCTGGCCATCCAGAGCGATGGCCTCTGTGTATGCCGCCACCGCCTCGTCGAACTTCTCGGCGTTCAGCGCCTGGTTGCCCTTCTCCTTGAGTTCGTTCACCTGCAGCAAAGCAAAGCCGCAAGGGTTAAGAATTTTCGCACGTTGTCCCTTTGTTGCACTTGACCCTGCGTTGCCGGGCACACCACTCACCTTGTCCATGTCTGCTGGCAGAGCGGCTATCTGGCTGTTGTTCGGCGCTAGTTTCTAATTAATTCCCTGAAACACGCTGCGACCTGAGCAATGTGAAAATGTTAAAAAAAATGCCGACTTTTCTAGAAGCAATTGTTGGAAAAAAAACATCGAGCGAAATATAGCAGATTTTGGCTCGTACGCCTGCTGGTCACACTGGTAGCTGGTTCCACTCAAGTTATCGAAAAGTAATTTAAGGATTTAAATAAACAAAAACTTAAGCATTAATGTTAAAAATTAGTTTTCAAGTTCTTTTGAAAGCATTTGTGGCTCTCTCATTAAGAATTTACATTTATTATTATTTTATTTAGTACATCGATAGTTGTATATCGATAGTTTCAAACGTTGGCAACCCTGCCGAACATCTGTGTTTCCCCTTTTGGCGGGAGTTTTGCACTTTGCAAAATTTTGTTTACAATTGTATAGATTTTCTGCCGGAGATCCCAAGGATTCCCCGCAATGGATCAGTATCCCGACGAGAACGAAGAGTTCGAGCTGCAGTACCAAGACGAGTTGGAGCTGCTGGACGATTTGCCGCAGGAGTTTGACCCCTACGATGGCCCGAGCACCTCCAAGCAGGCAGCGGAGAAGCAGAAGGAAAACCGTGCTCCCGTGAGTCTAAAAGATGCCTCCAACTTCTCACTGGGCTCGCCGCAACTTTCGCAGATTACCTTTGGAGCAAGTCAGTTGGACTCTGTGGACGATGGCGGAGGCATCGGCGGAGGTGGTGGTGGCCACGTCAATCGGCGCCTTTTTGGTACCCCCAAAGGCCCGCCGGCGGGTCGGGGCTGCTCCACACCCTTCCAGCGTATGCCGGCCATACAGGAGCTAGAATCCACCCAGCTGACCAGCAGAGGATTCGACCAGGAGCCGCTACTCAATGCAGCGGCCAAACAGCTTCAGGATGTGGGCCTCAAGAATGCCAATAAGCGGCGCCTGGAACGTGATCTCTTTGGGGACATTGATGATCTCTTTCACGAATCCTACGAGGATCCCATGGTGAAGAAGGCTCGAACGGAGGAGCAAAGGGACAACGAGGCCATTGACAAGATTCTGGAATTGCGACGAAAAATGCGTGAAACCAGCAAAACCCTGAGAAAGGATGAGGCTAGTCGGTTGCAGGCTTTGCATGACTTTAAGATGCGTAACCTCTCCTACGAGATACCCAATTGGCCATTTTTGGCGGTTCAAAGGAGCGATCTGGAGCGCATCTATGTGAGATTTCATTCGGAGGAGTACGAGCAAAGGCAGTTGGATTTGCTTAGTGTGAGGGGAGGTTCAACGGCAGTGGTGGAGAGTCTACTGGGTGAATCGAAGGAGAAGATATGGCAGGAGGCCAGGGAAATGGTGAGTCAGTAGAAAAAGTCTTGAGAGACTTTAAAGAATCTCTATTCCCATTAGGTTCGCCTTCGCTCAGCTGAAGATGCTCTCTCCGATCCAGATATAACCCTGGTTAGTACTCATCCAGAGACTGGGCGCCTTTGGGTGGACAAGTACAAGCCCAGGAAGTACATTGATCTCTTGTCCGACGAAATGACCAATCGGAGTCTGCTCTACTGGCTGAAGATGTGGGACAAGGTGGTCTTTGGCAAAGCCTTTCACAGCAAGCAGGAACAGGAAAAGACTGAAGGAGCCACTGCAGGAGGAGGAGCAGCTAATAACCAGCTAAATAGCTTCAATAAGCGCACTGGGAAATTCGAATCAAATGGAGGCTGGCGACAAAGGAAATCACGTCAAGCTTTGAATACAAATGTGGATGCAATGGGTAGACCCATGCAAAAGGTGGCCCTGCTTTGTGGTCCGCCTGGTCTGGGTAAGACCACATTGGCCCACACCATTGCCCGGCATGCGGGCTATAATGTGCGCGAGATCAATGCCTCGGATGATCGCAGTCCCGAGGCCTTCAAGCTGGCCCTGGAGAATGGCACGCAGATGTCGTCGGTGTTGAATCAGGATAAGAGGCCAAATTGCATTATTTTGGGTAAGTAAAATGGAAAATTAAGGCTCTCTGTGAAATAATTTCAGGATTAACAATTTGTTTTGTAATTTATTAACATTTCTTTATTTATTTTAGATGAAATCGATGGTGCCCCGCGTCAATCCATTGAATATCTTGTCAAATTTGTCAACGATGGCATTTTCAGCAAGGTAAAGGCCAAGGGCGGCAAGGCCGAGCACAATGTCCTAAGGCGTCCCATCATTTGCATTTGCAATGATGTCTACGATCCTGCGTTGCGTCCTCTGAGACAAGTGGCCTTTGTGGTTAGCTTTCCGCCCATTGATGCTGCCCGTTTGGCGGAGAGGTATAAATATTATTTATTTATTTAAAATAAACATATTAAATATTAATAAATTACAATTTACAGATTGGTGAAGATTGCCCAAAGGGAGCAGTTGAAAACGGATTTTGGTTCATTGATTGCCTTGGCGGAGAAATCGGGAAACGATGTCAGAAGCTGTATTTCCTCCATGCAGTTTTTTAAGTAATTATTAAATTTAATTAATTTTACAATTATTTTTGTTTGTAATTTAATTAATTATATTTATTTAATTAATTTTATTTAAATTCAATTAATTCCTTTTATTTAAATTCAATTAATTAATTTTATTTAAATTCAATTAATTCCTTTTATTTAAATTCAATTAATTAATTTTATTTAAATTCAATTAATTAATTTTATTTCAATTTAATTAATTAATTTTATTTGAATTTAATTTATTAATAATTTTTTAAATTTAATTAATTAATTAATTATTTTTTAAATTTAATTAATTAATTAATTATTTAATTTAATTAATTAACTAATTAATTTTTTACATTTTTGCAAAAGTGCCCAAAAGCATAGCCTCACTCTGCAGGATGTTCTTAATAATAACTTGGGACAAAAGGATCGTCATCAGGGTCTTTTCGAAGTTTGGGATGCCATTTTCCGGGTAGGTTTTTCACTTGACTTCGTTTATTATCTTTGTTTCAAATTATTATTATGAATAATTTGATTTATTTATATTATAATTTATGTATTTTCTTTAATATTTTTATATTTATTTAATTTATTAATATTATGATTTTCCTAATTTCTCTTATTTTTCGTACAGATAAAACGCCCTCGAAAAACCCTACAAACAGGTGGCCAAAATGCCGATGAGCCCCTTCAGGTCACAATGACCAACATGTCGGTGACAACGCGAGTGAGCAATGTCTTGGATGTGGTACACTCCAGTGGGGATTACGAGAGGTAATAAACTTTAGTTACCCAAAGTTAATCTATTAATAACATCTAAAATCCCCCTTTGGCAGACTCACCCAAGGCGTTTATGAGAACTACTTGCAGCAAAAGATGCCAGATCCGAATTTCACAGGCGTGTGCGAGGCTCTTCAATGGTTCTGCTTCACGGATATAGTGCAACATCAGATTGGGCGGCAACAGAACTACAGTGTGTATCCCTATCTGCAGTATGGCTTTGTCGTTTGGCATTTGCTTTTCGCAACGTTGGCCTGGCCGAAAATTGCATTTCCCACGCGTGGCTTTGAGGTGAGTTTGGTAGAGATGCTTTTGCCATTTCTTTTCATCGCCCTGGCGAGGCCTTCCTTTGAGGGCAACTCATGACTTATGCAGGGCGTCATTAGCTGGGGCAAACATGCCCATGCCCCGTGCATAATCAACAGAATCAAGCCATGTAATTACTTGTCCATTATGTGCCTCAAATGCAATCACAAGATTAATGAGACTCCTGCATAGATTCCGCCAGTGTTTACCCTCTGCCTGCCTTCCTCCTTTCAGTTCCAACAGAAGAGCACCAACCAAAGGAATATCTTTCAGGCCATGCGCAAAGGTGTCACCACCTCGGCGCTTGGTGTGGGTCAGGGTAGGGTCCTGCTGCTCGATACGGTGCCGTTGCTCAAGAGGATTTTATCGCCGCAATTGCGCTCGGTGGCTGTGCAGTTGTTGTCGCCAAAGTAAGGCTTATTTGCTATATATTTTTTTAAAATTATTTTTTACTGAATTTTACTATATATATTTATATATATTTTTAAATTATTTTCTTTTGATTTTTAATTTTTAACTTATAAAATATAAAAAAATTTAATTTTTTAAAATTATTTTCTCCTGATTTTTAGTATATATAAATTTAAATTTTTCCTCTGATTTATATATATATATTTTTAAACATTTTTAATTTTTAGGGAGCAACAAGACCTGCGGCACACCATCGAGGTAATGGTTGATCTCGGCCTGACATTTGTTCAGGTAAAAAATATGGAAGGACATTATGTGTTTCAAACGGAGCCGGATTTGGATGCACTTAGTGCATATCCCAGTGAGTTATATCAAAATATGTCATTAATCTAGATATTTACCAATATCAAAAATGATATATAGACCTTAATGTCTTATCAAAAATATCATATACTTAGGTATATAAATATTTTAAATATACGATATATAACAAGAAAGAAAGCTAACTTTGGCCAGCCAATGTTTGTATACCCTTGCAGGTAACAATTAAAATATATCATAACTAAGCCAAAAATTCATTAATTTCGATTCGGAAAGCAGTTTTGTGTTAGTTTTTATTAATTTAAAAAAACTGCATACCAAATTTAAAATTTTAAGAAACCGAAATTTTTGGTCATTTTTGCTCATTTTAATGATGTAACCCCTTATGAAATTTCGCAAAAATGGCCAAAAATCGATTTCTTCCGGACATGTCTAGAAAGATTCCCCTGTTGATGCTGATCAAGAATATATATGGTTTATGGGGTCGGAAATGATTCCTTGCTTTAGAAAAATATTATTTTGTATTATAAAATCTGATTTTTTATATTTAAAACTTTTTGATTTTTTTTAAATTTAAAAATATCATAACTCGGCCAAAAGAGCATTAATTTTAAATCGGAAAACAGTTCTGTGCAAGATTTTCTACAGGTAATAAATCTGTATACTTCATTTAAAAATTTTGAAAATTCCATTTTTTATCAAAATCCAAAATTTTAATGATGTAACCCCTTATAAAATTTTGCAAAAATTGCAAAAAATCGATTTCTTCCGGACATGTCTAGAAAGATTCCCCTGTTGATGCTGATCAAGAATATATATGGTTTATGGGGTCGGAAACGTCTTCTTCACTGCGTTGCAAACTTCTGACTGAAATTATAATTCCCTGCAAGGGTATAAAAATAACAAACCTCAATATCATATCAAAAATATCGTTCACTTCTATCAATAAATTTAAAATTAAAATTTAATAATAATGAAGTATTTCTTTTAAAACAAGTATTTTTAATTTATTTCTCCTATTCATTATAAATTATAAAAATAATAAAATAAGGTTAAATGTTATTTAAGAATCCTGAAAAAATAATACAAAAATTAGACTCAACTCCCGAATTATTTTTAAATTTTATAAGTATTTCCAAATATTAAAATATTTATTAAAATACAAAATATTTTAAATTTGTTTCTCCCCCTCAGCCTATCCTGGTCTCACGCTTCCCTACTTCAGTCGCCAGCTGATAGCTCGCGAGGTGGACTTGGAGCGGATACGACGGGCGGCCCCCAAAGGCGGAGACCCATCCGCTGCAGCTCCCGCTGCCAAGAAGAAACCTACAGCCGGCGCTCAGCTGCCCAATCATTTGCAGACATTGAAGCCGAAACCCATTTCATCGGCGGCTAATATGCGCAGTGCAGCGCCCAAGCAGCAGGTGAGCCTTGTTGCAGCCACAAAGGAAATGCCAGGATTTGCATGCCTTGCATTTACTTAGCAGAGCAATTTATGTGCAAATTTTGTTGGTAACTTGAAAAAATTCCAGTCAGCAAATAATGCGCATATGCTCATACCCTAAAAGAAATTACATTCCTTTTTCGCGTTGTCCTTTTTTTTGCGTTGCCCAAATCCTGGAAAAGCTAATAACCCATAAGGGGATTCCCGCGCTTTGGTATTGTCATTGGGGTCATTATTTCAGGGATCAACGCAAACGAACATTTATGGCTTATCTTAAGCGAAAGCGAAGGCAAACTTTATTGCTGGCCATTTGGCCAAGTATTTATTTTCTTTGGAGTGCATTTATTTTCTTAATTTTATATTATCTAAAGTTATTTTAGCTTAAATAAATTTTTTTATGATTTTTTCTTTGTTTCTTTTCAGCTTACCAAAGACTTTTTTGGTCGAGTTACTCACAAATCAGGTTCTACAACTCATAAAGATGAAGGTAAATCTTTTAAATAAATTGTTATATTTTAAATTTGTATTTAATTTGTTTATTTTTAAGGAAAAACGGATGCCATAGTGAAGAGCCCCATTTGGTATCGCTATAAGGAGGGCTTCAATAATGCCGTTCGCAAGGATGTGCACCTACACGAGCTGCTTTAGAATTATTTAGCTATCTTAGATCCTTAATTTTATTTATTAAATAAAAAAAGTAAATAATAAAAAGTAAAACTCTAAAAAATATATTGTTTTAATGGTTTAAATTGTGACTTTCTTGGTTAAAAGACTCATTAAAATAAATTTAAGAAGTTCAGTGTTTATAAATTGCTTAGTTTATATTACTTAAATTTTTTTAAAAGGTTTAAAAACCTAAAAAAGCTATAAACATATAAAAAATATACATTAAACAGTAAAATGTAATAAATTAAGCTACACTAATTTTCTGTTTCTTTTTTATTTTATATGGTTTTGTTTTTCCTTATTGCTACAGCTTCTTTTTTATTGTTTATAAAAAAGTTTATCTTTTTTTTTAATATTTAATTAAACTGTATTTAAGGGTTTTGCTTTTTCACACCCCCAAACCATATATATTATATAAAACGATATATAAATATATATGTACAGTAAAAGGGCCTTTTAATGCATTGCCTTATCACCAACTTTGATTCATCTCCCATGACGATGGCTTGCCTTATCGCCTTCAGTCTCCCAGCTTTCGATGGGGTTTGAGCTCGCTCCTCGTCTCGTTATTGTTTTGCTCACTCAGTTGCCCGCCACCCGTCCAGATGCCACGATCTAAGCTATCAACGCCGCTGGCTATGTTAGTGGTTCTATTGTCACTGATCCTACTCCAGCAGCAACACCAAGTCACAGATGCTTGGAGCTTGCGTAGCAGCGTGCCGGGTGAGTAGAGAGAGTGGGGTTTGGTTTGCCAAAGAAGTATTAATTAATTAGGATTTACATTTATACTTTAGCTAGAGATTTACAGAAGTAAATTTAGAAATCTACAGAGATTTACATAGATTTTTAAAATATTTTTAATAATATTATTTCCTTGTAATATTTTCACATAACAATAATACTTTTTATTCTATTTTCTTAACAGATTATTGCTATAAGCCACCGCCACGTTCCGAGGGCATTTGCACCATCGAAATCGAGGGCTACTACTATGACTCGGCCGCCCTCGATTGCCTGAAGTATTCCGTGGGAGCCTGTCACCTGACTCCTGGCCAGAGTTTCGGTAGCCAGGCGGACTGCGTTCAAACCTGTATTCGTGGCGAGCGGAAATACGGTCACTCGTATTATAATAAATAAGCTTAAAAACGAAAATAAATGAATGAATGAATGAGTGATTGGAGTGAGTGGTTTTAATTTACACTCGACTCGACGCGACTCGAGTTGATGGGGAGATCAGCGTCGGCGGCAAACAAATTGCGTCGGAGCGTCGTCTTAATCTCGGTTTCCATGTCAATCATACGCCCCGTTGACCTGTGACGTAATTGTTATTCTTTTGTCGCACTATCGAAACGTGCTGGACTATAAACTAACTTAGTTGAACATTGAAGTGCCATAATCGGAATGGGTGCTCTATGAAGAAAAGAGTCCTATAGGTTAGTTACAGAGCTGGAAGAATCGAACGAGATGAGATGATCTTTGGTCGAGTTGATAATTATATTTAAATATTATTCATTAAAGTTATAAGTATATAAAATGGGTTTTAATAATTAATAAAATGATAAATATTTCCATATATCCATATAGATTGTAATCAAGTTTACTTTAAATTGATTTTTAATCTCTTTATTGATTACTTTATCAACTTTTTCATTGTCCAAGATCCCCTCTACCTGAATACTTGATAAAATAATACTTGAAAAAAATTTTGAAAATTATTTAAGACTTAATTAGGGACCATTACTTAATTTCCTTTTGTGGAAGAGTAGGTAGGAATGATAGAAGATCGATTTATCATTATTGTATCGATAGTTAACGCG
The DNA here is from genome assembly GCA_008042735.1 of Drosophila leontia. Taxonomy (NCBI): domain Eukaryota; kingdom Metazoa; phylum Arthropoda; class Insecta; order Diptera; family Drosophilidae; genus Drosophila; species Drosophila leontia. The sequence goes on along the minus strand of VNKB01002498.1, from coordinate 5,056 downwards.
AATGTCGATATATCTATCAATATATTTTTTATCCTTTCAATAAATCGATATTCTATTTAAAAAAATAAAGCTATATATTGGGGAAAATGGAAAAATAAATACAATTTATATGTTATTAATTTGGTTATAAGGATATATTCACGTTAATCTCGATATTTTTCGATATTTTAAAATTCTATAACATGAATAAATAATATCTGAAATATTTAACTTATATATTGTAAAAGGCCCTAAGACCTCAATGTTTAATGTCATTGAACCAGATGTTGTGAATGAGATTAGCTTAATGTTTGTTTATATATATAAATATATTTTTGTATATGAAATGTATGTATATTATTTTTTTGAGAGCATTTACTGTTCGTTACGTATACGTCACGATGGCCTTATAATCGCAATGCAAGCTCCCTTCCCTTTGTCAGCGGCCTTCTGCAACAGGCACTCGCCAGATTTAGCCGGAATCTCGCCGAAGGAGAGCCAGCCGGAGCATCTTCATCATCATCATCGATTCCACAGGCGAAATCATAGAGAGACTGTGTCGATGTCGATGTCGTTTGGAAGTCTTATCAGTAGAACACTGAACTTAAATTTAAAAATATTAAAAAAAATTAATATTAAGATAAGTATAATATATATTTATTAAAATCGAACTTTAAAACACCATAAATTATTTATAAATATTTTTTTTTACGATTTTTTTGTATACCATTCTCCCGATTTTAAATTGATTTTCTGAGTTACTTTTCATTCTTAAACCGGATGTTTTTTTACTAATATTATTAGTGAATAAATGTAAATATTTTTTATATTTTTCCCCCAGTGCAGGTTTGAGTTCTCTCTGCAAAATCCGAATCAGCAGCTGAGCTATCGCCGACAGAGGCCTGATTACACATATAGAGTTCCTTTTGTTCGAGGCTTCGAGTCGAGTTTGCTATTCAACATTTAGTCAGTGGCTACCAAGTGTGCGGTGAACAAATTCCCTGGCTTTTCTCGCTTTTCTGGCTTTTCTGGATTTCTTAGCATTTTGATTTTTTCGGCCCCCCAAAAAAAATATTAAAATATATATAATTCCAAGAACTGGCAAAAGACAAAGTCCAAAAGAAGGGAGAACATTCTCTAATCTGCATAACGACATCGAAGCTTTTGCACCGAATCACTTTTGGCTCTTGCACTGCCGTTGAACTTTGGCGGGTATAAAGAACTCATAAAATTCAAAGAATCAATCAAAAAATACTAAGAAAAGCAGACATCAGATCGGCCGATCATCAACCATATACTAGACTGTGTGAAATCGAATGGCGACGAGCGGCTGCTGCGCATTTGCGATTGTCCTGAGCCAGATTGACGACATCATCAGGGAGAAGAGCACAGCTGCAATACAAAGCTGACCAACTTAAGCAACAGTTCAAAAATCTACAAAGATTCTGAGCAACTCCTTTTTTCACCTATATTCTCCAAGAAAGTATAGAAAGTATTTCCAACCAAAATGTCGGCCCAATGCCAACTGAGAATAACGGTTTTACTTTGTGTAATTTTGGCCATGATCCAGGAGAAGCAGGTGCCCGTTGAGGCCACAGTTCGTGAGTATTAAATGAATTTTGAAAGGAAAATGAATGGGAAAATTTGCTAAAAACCTACTTAACTTTGGAATTGTAACAAGTGGAAATGCTAGTGTACATTTTTCTTCTTCAAGACCCCAAAATATCTTAAAAGAAAACCTATTTCCATTTGAACAATTCCAAAGTTTAAATTAGAAATTAATGTGATATTAATTGAAAGTTAATTCTAATTGTAAATTGCTTTCAGGTGACCTCTGCCAGTCGGTGCCGAGCACAAGCAATGGCATTTGCATGCCCAGCACAATGAATATATATTACGATCCGGAGACGCAGAAATGTCGGTATATTGGCTGCAGCAACAAGAGGCAATTCCAGACCCTCGAGGACTGTGACAAGATCTGCAATAATGCGAGACACGTGAAGCGACGCAATCGGACAAAGGCCAATGAGACCACGCATTAAAAATATTTACATTTAAAATATATAAAATATAAACAAAATGAGAGGACTTTGTTGTTCATTTCACGAGAATATTGAGTGTTGATTAAGCATCGAGTGTCTTGATTAATGATTTTACTTTAATTAAGTCAAGTTAGGCTTCATTTAGGATTTGTTTTTAAAAGGTTAATCGTAACTTTATATATTTTTTAAAATCTTTGACTTTCTGAAGCTTGAAATTTAGAGATAAATTTACTTCTTGATGCCAAGAGCTTTACAAAAATATAAACAACAATTTAGTGACACCTAATATTTCTAATTCATAATTATAATTTATAAACAAGTTTCACAATTCTTGCTTCGTACTATATATAAGTTTTATATACAAGTTACCAAGCCATTGAAATTTGTTTTTAAATATCACGACAGTTGAACTCGCATTCGGCTTTGGTGGTGAAGCGATTATCGTTCCCGCCACATCCGCCGTAGATGAAGGGCTCGCAATGCCGCTTGAGGGGATTGTAGGCGAAGCTCTCCACATAGCCAAAGCACCGCCCACTGATTGTAGGCTGAAGGCATAGTTTCACTGCAAATTAAACTCATTATTTACTGATAATTCTAGAGACACACAAGTACCTCGCTTGGAGGCAGCTTCTGTTTCCTGCGGGATCAGCAGCAGCAGCACCAGAAGAAGGCTAAAGAGCAGGAACCACTGCCACTTGATAGCCGCCGGCATAATGGCAATGGTTAGTCATTCACCTGCTGCTACACCTGTTCGATCAATCGACCGTCACGTTCTTGGCTTAACAACTCACTGAGCCCTGTCTCTCTTTCTGTGTTTACAAATGCCTTCAAATGCTCGAATGCTCAAATACTCGTTTTATGTTTTCTGTTTCTGCCAATATTCAACATTGACCAAGTTAGCAGCCTTGTGGCTTAAAGCTAGTGGCATAACAACTAACGGGTTACCTAACTAGTTAATTAAATTAGTCTGTTTTTTTTTGAGTTAATAAAAGGATTTTTTTTAAAAGGTTTTTAATAATAAAAAAGTTTGTAGAAATTAGAATTAATAAAACAAATTATAAATTCTAAGTAAAGTATTATTTATAAATTATAAATTAATTATAAAATAGACATCTAATATTTTTTAAAATTATTTAAGACTTAGGGAGCATTTCTTAATTTCCTTTTATCGAAGAGAAAGTAAAAATGGTAGAAAATCGATTTATTAATACTGTATCGATATTTCAAGTGAAAGTCGATATACCTATCAATATATTTTGTATCGTTTCAATATACGTTCGATAAATCGGTTTTCTATTTAACATAACTTTTGTTTCCTAACATAACATAAAAATCGATATTTTTCGATATTTAAAAGATTTATAACGATTATTACATCCTTATCATGTTCAGTTTATTATAACGATTTTTAATTTTTTTCTTATTATATTAGTTTTTTTTATCTGTTTATTTATTAAAATTTAGATCCCTTGGTAATGTCTCAAGCTGCTCATGAAAAGAGTAGTACCCTTTCGGCGCTACAGTATACCCTGCAATCGGTCTCTCATAATAAACAACGCTGGCGGAGATGACGTAAAAAGCACTTGCCAAAAGGCAACAACAAAAAACATGTTCCGCATATCAATGACAACAAAAACAACGAAGCCGCGGCTCTGTCAATACTTAAAATCAAGTACCAAGTGCGAGTCTGTGTGAGTTGAAGATCAATGGAGCTGTGCGATTTCAATTTCAGTTTCGCTTTCAATTTTATGTTTCAATTTTGAATTCAATTTCAGTTTCAGTTTTAATTTCAGTTTCAATTTTAATTTCATTTTCAGTTTTAATTTCATTTTCAGTTTTGGTTTCCGATTATTTTAACTTTAATATACTAATTTATTTATCGAATTTTTAATATCGATACGGTACCGATATATCAACATTTATATATATTTTTTGACTTTGAAATACAACTCAATTTTTAACAAAGTTTTCCTCAGTTGCATTTCTCTTTGCCCATCACAAAGTGTAATAATTAAATGCAGCTGAAGGGCGAAGGGACAATTAACGTCTGGAGCCTCAATTATTTCAAGCAAATTAAACAGTTAACTGAATTGTCACCCCGCAAAACACGGCGACACACCACCAAACACATTTTGGCCATTCAATCAAGCCCGAAACATTCGACCCTCTCAAGCGTGTGTGTGTGTGGGCCAGAGCTAATGAATTAATAGCGAACAGCCCTTTCGATGATAGTCGTGCCCTCAAAGTTCCTTGGCATCGGGAATCATACCATCGTTATCGTTACATCATCAGCGCTGGGCGATAATTCAATTTGCACCATGAGCCTGACACCTGGACATCGTTTCTTGGACTCCTGAAGTCCTAATGTGGCTCTCTAATTACAGATCTATCCCCATTCCATCCCTTCCAGCAGCAGCAGCACACACACAATGCAATTTTAATGAGAGTCCTGGGTAGTAATAATAATCATTTCTGTTTCCAAGGCCCTGACAGTGGCATTTCTTATGCAAAGTTGATGCAGAATAACAATTTATGTTAGTAATTTTAGTTTTATTTACTAATATTTTAATTAAGTATTAATACAGATAAGATTTTGGTACTATTTAAGGCATTTTATTCTTTTAATTTTTATTTTATGAGTCTTGTTAATTTATTTATTTAGAATCTTGAAGAAATTAAATTTTTCTTGAAATTTACTAATGTCTGGCAGGCTTTAATGATTCTTGAAATTATATTTATGTGTTCTGTTTTTTAATTTTAATTTATATTCCAAGAAAAGCTATCACTTTTTCAATTTTTAAACCTTAGACACAATTACGTATAATATTATTTTATATTTATGTATAAAGCTGACGACACTTTATGTGCATTATTTTCAGCACATAAAGTATCAATGATACCTATATTTCAGCATATAAAGTGTCGTCAGCAGTAGCTTTCTTGGACAGCCATCGAATGATTCTGGAATCAGTTGATTAGAAACTTTCTTTGGTTGTAGACACAGTTACCAATATCAAAATGTTCAAGTCCGGATC